>JASDQU010438076.1:17448-53914 GCA_032191745.1 Picea mariana
GGGGGGGGTGCTTTATTTTAATGTTGATTATAATCAAAATGACTAAGTTTAGTATTATATTAATTACTTCCAATTTGTTTTAAGGACTTAAATGAGATTAAGGGAAGGGATAAACATTTGATTAAATAAGTAAGATAAGGTTGTTGACGAGTACCCCACAGTGCTAGCATAACTAGCATGGCGAAAGAATTAGTAGCTTACCTGGATGAAGCTACCAAGATTAGAGGCTTTTGACCCTGACCCTTAGCCACTTACCTTATAGGAGTAATGTATATTTACAGACAAGTATAAAGAAACCTACGCCTTACCTCATCCTTGCAAGTTTAAGTTTGAGTAAAACCTAGAATGCCCTAACTCTTCTCTAATAAACATTCGATTTGAATGTAGTTCTATATTCAAAATGATTAGAACTCAGGGAAATCAAGGTCGGGGAACATCATCGCAAGGACCACCAATGCCAACGTTGCCACCGCCATCACCTGAAGTAGCTCTCATTTTGCGCTCCTTAGAGGATATTAATGAGACGTTAAAGGGGCACTAGTCAGCAGATGTGGAAGTGGAAGCCCCACCATTTGGAGTGGCTAACCCTAAAGCATCGAGGGACTTAGAGGGAGGGCCTCCACTGGGGGACATCATCAGAGAACTACAAAAAATCAAAATCCCATAGTTTGTCGGGGGACGTGCAAGTGAACGTGCAGAGGCATGGTTGGAAGGAATGGTGAGATGTTTTGCCTTGAGAGACTATGCTTCCACGTCAAAAGTGAAGATAGCAATATTTTAGCTGAGGGATAGTGCTTTGAACTGGTGGTGTAATCTAGAGAGGCAGTTGCACCTTACCCCATACACTATCTCATGGGATATTTTTGAGGAAAGGTTCTGGAGGAAATATTTTCTTGCTTACTGTGAGGAATAGCAGGTAGGAGCATTTCATGCTCTAGTTCAGGGAAAAAGAACTGTGGAAGAGTACAAAATCAGGTTCATGGAGTTAGTAAAGTATGTCTCATACATGGATATCAATTAATGGCAAGCATAACATTTTGTGTACGGGTCAAACCCTAAGATAAGGGCCATGGTACGGATGTGGAAACCATCATCAATGGTTGAGGCAGTTGAAAGTGCTTGTTATGCAGAAGAGCATATGAGCTTAAACGAAGGTATGAGATCAACTATTCCACACCCACTTGGATTCGTGGAGAAGGCCCCCAGGACCTTCTCCATGGGAGGAATCTCTAGGCCACCTCCTTATGGAAATAGATCCACACCTAGAGCAGTTACAACAGTTATTTCAATGGCAACGAGTGCAACATCCCACTCATCACCAACGACACAAGTAAGTCCATGACCTTCTCGGGGAGCAGTTAGTAGGTGCAGGGGTTCTAGGGGGAGGAACTCATTTCAAAGGCCTTTACAGGGCAGTGTACAGGTTCTACCCTGAGTTACTTGTTGGGGGTGCAGAGGACCTCATTACCAACGTGACTACCTAGAGTCACAGTCAAGCTTTGTGCATAGAGAAGGGAAGGCCCCGATGGGAAGAGCGAGTAGTAGTCGCCAGATTTATGCGGTGGTTAATAACTGCCAGACATAACATAAATCCACTGTGGTGGAGTCGTCAGGTACGCTAAATCATGTCAGTGTTAAGATTTTATTTGATTCTGGTGCTACATATAGTTTCATTTCACCTTGTGCATTAGAAAAGTGTGGGTTGGTAGCCTACGAGCACGATGACTTTAAACAAGTCGAGATGGCTTCGGGGGAAAAAAAAGCGGTAGGAACTAGCGTTGAAAATTGCCTTGTAGACCTGGGAGTGTGTACTACTAGGTTGAAGGTGTATGTCACTGCCCTATGGACTTATGATGTAATCATTGGGATGGACTAGTTAGAATCCCATCGAGCTATGGTATATTGTTTCATGAAGAGGGTGCTTTGTGTTCATGATGAAGGAAGTTCAGTAGAGATCCATGGTATACATAGGAAGGTGTCTCTATGCTTTATCTCGACAATGAAGGTTAAACGTTGCTTGAGGCAAGGTTATCAACTATACGTGGTGGAAGTAGCCAATGAAGAGAAGGGAACCTCTATGGACTAGTATCCAATATTGTTGGAGTTTAAGGATGTTTTTCTGAAAGAATTGCCAGGGTTGCCTTCTAAGAGGGAGATTGATTTTACCATTGAGTTAAAACCTAGTGCAGATCCAATTTTCAAGACACCGTATAGGATGACGACTCTAAAACTTTGTGAGTTGTAGATACAATTGAAGGAAATACTTGACTTAGGGCGACCCAATGTTTCACCTTGGGGTGCACCAGTAATATTTGTCAAGAAGAAGGACGATTCCTTACGACTGTGTATAGATTAAAAGGACTTAAACCGTGTTACAATGAAGAATAGGTACCCAATACAACAAATAGATGATCTCTTTGATTAAATGAGAGGAGCAACAATTTTCTTAAAAAATGATCTACAATCAGGCTATCACCAGTTAAGAATTAAGGAAGGCGATATTCCTAAAACTGCCTTTCGAACTCGGTTTGGGCATTACGAGTTCATTGTAATACCTTTTGGTTTGACCAATGCACCAATAGTATTCATGAGCCTCATGAATGATGTGTTCCGAAATTACCTAGACCGCTTTGTACAAGTCTTTCTTGATGATATCCTCATCTATTCCAAGAAGGAAAGAGAACATGAGGAACACTTGCGAGTGGTATTGTCATGCCTTAGAGAGAACAAGTTGCATGGAAAGTTGTTGAAGTGTTTTTTCTTACAAAAAAAGATTCACTATCTTGTTTGTATCATTTCCGGTGAAGGAATTTCTGTGGACCAAGAAAAGGTGAAGGCCATAATGGATTGGCTAGTGCTGAGAAATGCTCATGAGGTGAGAAGATTTATGGGGCTAGTTGGTTAATATCGAAGGTTTGTGGAAGGATTCTCGAAGATTGAAAAACCCATCACCACCTTACAGTGCAAGGGAGTCAAGTATGAATAGATAGAGGAATGTGACATTGCATTCCTTGAGCTTAAGAGAATACTAACCAGTGCGCCAATTCTACAAGTGTCAGATATGGAGAAGGACTTCACAGTCTGCACAGATGCCTCAAAGCAAGGATTGGGGGGTGTGCTAATGAAAGATGGGGGAGTAATAGCGTATGCATCAAGAAAGTTGAAGCAACATGAGGAGATATATTCTACTCATGATTTAGAGTTGGCAGTTGTAATGCTAACTCTTAAGATTTGGAGGCATTATCTTGTGGGGCTAAGATTTGAGCTCAAGACAGACCATGAAAGCTTAAAGCACCTCTTCACTCAAAGGGATCTCAATTCCAAGTAGAGGCGATGGAGTGAATTTATGAGTGAGTACGATTTTGGAATTTCATACATCAAAGGAAAGGAGAATTTGGTCGTGGATGCCCTAAGCAGAAGACCACATATATTCTCCTTGGTGCCCCTAAAGGTTAATTTGAGCGAGTGAGTGTTGGGGCAACTTCTTGGAGATAGATGGTATTTAAAGGTTACTTCAGCCCTCCAGAGTGGGAGGAAGTTAGAGCCAAAGTATGAAGGATATAGCCTTGAAGCAGATCGATTGTTAAGATATCAGGTAAGGATGTACATCCCCGAGGGTGTGATATTCAAAGCATCATACTCAAGGAAGCCCATAGAGCACTTTACTGTGCACATCTGGGTATGAAGAAAATGTACACATACATGAAGAAGCTTTTCTTCTAGGTTGGCATGAAGTGTGAGGTAGTCCATTTCGTCTCCAAGTGCCTCAAGTGTCAGCAAGTGAAGGCTGATCATTACCACCCGACAGGTCTCATACAACCACATGATGTTCCTATGTCCAAGTCGTAAGTCATTTCTATGGATTTCGTTGTGGGATTTCCACTCACATCACTGAGGCAAGGCTATTCTTTTTATAGTTGATAAGTTGACCAATAGTGCTCATTTTATTCCAGTCAAAGACACTTATGAGGTCATTGATGTGGCACACGTTTTTATAAGTGAGGTCATTCTCCTGCATGGGTTACCCAATAAGATCATTTCAGATAGTGACTCTAGATTCACCTCTAGGTTTTGGACAATTTTGCAGTCAACACTGGGGACTCAGTTGAAATTAAGCACATCATATCATTCTGAAACAAATGTGAAAAATGAAAGAGTAAATCAAGTTATGGAAGACATGCTTAGAACGTATGTTATGGATAATCAAACCCATTGGGAGAAGTACTTACCTTTGGTAGAGTTTGCTCATAATAATAGTTTTCATAGCTCAATTGGAATGCCACCCTATGAAGATTTGTATGGAAGGCCATGTAGGACACCGTTGAGTTGGGAAAGGTTAGAAAACTAAGTGACAATAGGGCCATAACTGATTCAAGAGATGGAGGAACATGTGATTCATATTAGACAATGATTAAAGGAGGTACATGATAGACATAAAAGTTATGTTGATGCACATAGGATTGATCGAAGCTATAAAGTTGGAGATCAGGTTTTCATTCGTATCAGGCCTAATAAGATTACCATTCGGTTTGGGAAAGGGACAAAGTTGTCGACTCGATTTATAAGACCATTTAAGATCCAAGAGAGAATTGGACTCGTTTCCTATCTTCTCGCACTACCATCCCACTTGCATAAAACTCATGATGTTTTTCATGTATCTGTTTTATGACATTATGTTTTTGATGAACCTCACAAACTAAATTGGAAGGAATTACAGGTCTCGGAAATGGGAACCATCATGGTTGAACCATTACACATATTGTACCATAGGGTCTGACAACTTCGAAATTGTTTGGTAGACCAAGTTAAGGTCCAATGGGACACGTATAGCCCATGATCTGCTACTGGGGAGGATGCAGAGACCTTACGACGAGATCATCCCTCACTTTTTTTTACCACCTCATGACTATGTTTCCCGAAGGATGGGTGTATGTAATGACCTATTTTGACTTAGAAAACTAGAATTACTTATGGCCTAGTCATATCTTTATTTGCTTATGATCTGTGGAACATTGATTACTTGACACTTTAAATTTTGGACATATGGACCTATGTGAATGTGAATACTATGGATGTTTATTGTTATGTGGTTGATGATGGATATTATGCAACCTAATTCTAGCTTGAAAATTTTGAAATTTAAAGATGTTGGTACGTGGATATTGAGTTAATGATATGGTCAAATGTGTTTACACGATAATGTTCATGGATATGTGTGAGGTGTGCTATAAACTAATATACACATTAATGGGCTATAAAATAGCCAAAGGATAATCATAATAAAGGGTTGATGTCGTGAACATTCACCAATAAACAATATGGTATGAATCTTGTATATGAAATTTTGTTGGTTCAAATACATTGCTATGATATGTGGGCAAGTGCAAGTTTTTCAGGTAGCGAGACTACCTGAAACTGAATATACGATGACAAAATCCCAAAAACATAGTGCCACTGTATGGTCCATGATAGGGTGTTGATCCTAGTTCTATCACGAGGGGTGGAGTCATTTCCCAGCGTATATCCTCTGCAACCTAGAGTCATGGGAGGACATTGTTAGATCACGCTCCCCTAGACATGTGATGATGACTGCTAGTTGCCTGCTGGGGAAGCTTGGTCAAGGTAGTTGACACTTCCGTTTATGGGTTCTATCTGGAGTTGGGTCAATATAGTTGATGCTCCAGGATAGTCCAACAGAGGAAGGATAGGGATGCAAGATGGAAGTAGGTTAGGGAGGCATGATGATTAGAAGTAGTTGAGAGTGTGTGGGGTTTTAATATTATAGTAGAAGTGTTTGAATTTTTTTTCTTCTTGTTTAAAATATATATATATATATATATATGCTTAATTTAATTACAATTATCTAGGTAATTGTTTTTTTTTGTAACTAGGGAAATCGGTAACAATGGCAGTATCGTACTCGCGTGACACGGGGTCGAATCCTGCTAGCTGCCTTATAACCCCTAGGGAGAAATGCACAGCCCACAAGCACGCCCTCCGAGTAAATTGGGGTGAGAATCGACCTTGAGACCTCTTTTTACATATTTCCTTCCATTTACACGGCACTTGCCAATCGGTCTACACCCCTGCGGGCATTATCTAGGTAATTGTTACTTGTGCTAAATTATTATAATTAAGGATTCTACAAATATTGTAAAAGGTTGATTTATTCTTTATGAAGTTAATTGCATTGTTGATTGGGTTGGAAGCATAATGAAATTGCGTTATATGTGCTAATTATTTCCATTAGTACACACACAAGTTTTGTATGTGCTAGCTATGCATACATGCCTTGTGCATGTACACTAGTATTTATGAATGTTTAAATTAATGATGTGCTTATCTGATCTAGACGTCTGAATCATGTTATTGTTCTCCTTGTATTGTAAGTTACTATAACTTAGGGATGAAATTTCTTGAAGGTTGGGTGTATGTAACACCCTAATTAGGTTAATTAATGATTTGATTAATCAAGGTAAATTAATTTATTAAGGTATCAAAAGTTAATTAATCGATTAAATCATTAATTTATCCAAATCAATTAATTATTGAACTAATTGTATTTTATCATTTATTCCTTTTGAATTCAGAAATGTAACATTTAATAAATTAAGTATTTCATGTGTTTTAGGGGTAGGTGTAAATTTATGACAAAGGATAAGGCAGGTAGGAAATTGATGATGGGGGGGGGGATTCGAGAGGAGGAGGATAAGGAGGGATTGGGACTTTGGAAGAGAGGATTATTATTTTTCTGGAGGAAGAGGAAGCAAGGAGAAATCTGGGTGAGAAGAAAATTTTTTGTTGGGGAAAATTGGTGGGTTTACAAGTGGACTGGTGTTGCTGGGATTTTGGGCTTGAGGGCTAGGAAATCTGATTTCCTGGAGCTAGGGAGCTGAAGAGGCTTTGTTCCTAGCTAGTTGGGAGGAAAACACTCAGTTTTCAAGCAGTTTCAAGCTTTTGGTAGCAGACAGTTTCAAACAAATCAAAGGAAAACATCTTCAAGAGGTATTTTACTAGTTTGTTGTTTTGCTCTGAATCAAATTATGAATATTGAAATTATGTTGTAAATGTGATATTTGAGAATTTAATTGTTGGAAATTACTGTCATGAAATTTGCTATTAAAGCTTTACATTTGGTACCAAATTACAAATTTACTTTTTAGCTATAAATCCCTTGGTAGGGCTTTACATTTTTCCCAACCTTCTAAAACTTTCCCCTTTTTGACCAAATCAAATGTAGCTTCTAGAAATTTTCCCTTTTTGACTAAAGAAAACCCTAACCTTATTTTCCCTCCAGTTTTCACTTTAAGATTAAAAGTCACTTAATAATGATTAAGTAACTCATTAATCTAAAGTTACTTTGTTTTTTTAATGTCACTTTAAATACATAGCATCTCCTAACTAAGTGACATTAAATAACCCCTTTTGACTTCCTTTTTCTTTACTGAAGAGCCATTGGAGTCATTTCCACTGGAAAACAGGGGAATCCAAAAATGGGGACATGACAGATAAATTGATATTTCAAATAGAATAAGTAAATAGTAATTGAACAATTTGGGATAAGTGGGGCAATTTGGATAATTGAGTAATCGATGCAATAGAGAAAATTGGGATAATTGTGTAAACCAAGGAAATATGTCAAAATTGGCTAATTGGGGCAAGTGGAGCTAATTGGGAAAATTGGGTTAAATTGGGGCAATTGGGGAAAGTGAGGCAAGTAGGGATAATTGAGGTTAAATGGGTAATTAGGGATAATTAGGCAGTTAGGGAAGTTGAGCCTAATTGAGGTAATTAAGAAAATTGGGCAAGTTGGTGTTAAGTTGGAAAAGTAGGTCAAGTTGGGAAAACTTGGGCAATTTGTGTTAGTCGAGCTAATTAGGGAAATTGGAACAATTTGAGCAAATTGGGGCATATGAAAAAAAAAATGGGCTAGCTTGAGCCGTTGGGGAAGCAACCTCATTAGAAAAATTGGGGGAAGTGAGGCTAACGAGGAAAAATGGGTCTAATTAGGCCAATTAGAAAACTAAGGAAATTGGGGCTGATTGGGGTTATCTATACAAGTAATATGGTGATTGGGGAAATTTGGGTGATTGGTGTAAATTAGGGTAATTTGGGATAGTTGGGGTAATTGGGGATAATTGGGGAAATTTCCCTAATTCGAGTATTTCTTGGGATAAATTGGAGCAATTGTTAGGGGAAATTAGGAATTGGGAAGTAGGATAAATATTTCCTATGCAATAACTATGCAATGGTTGGGGCACCATGGATGGCCCATGAGTGCTAAAGGTAATTAGTATGGCCATAAATCATGTTTTTTTTATCCCAAAAAATATAATGGGAACTAAGAACCACCTTTGGTGTTGAAAATATCAATATGGAAAACATGTCCCACTTCTAGGCCAAATATTCCCTATGGAGGGATTGTGAGATTATGCAAGGCCCTATGTACAACCTGTGTTGAGCCCAAAAGGCAAATGCGATAGCTTAATAATTTGAATTTTAGCCTTGGACCATGAAGTGGGCCCTAAGAACATCCATTGTGTACCAATTGAAATGATGATCATATCTTACTCACATGTTAAATATTTTAGGGCCCTACACATGGCCCATCAACCTTACAAGCAAAATTTATGGCCTAAGACTCTTGCTTTTGACCATGCACCATGTCTTGGCCCATGAGAACCATATTTGGTGTGCAAAACCTTAAAAAGGATACCATATACCACATGTATATTGAAGGTTTCTTATTCATGGCATATGTGATTGTCTTATACCTTGTCTTTTAACCTCAAACCATGGTCACCATATCCCTCTCATATGCTAAGGATTCCCTATTTGCAACATGTGTGATGGCCCTAGACCATGGCATGGGCCATAAGAACCTTCCTTTGTGTTTCAAATCTTTAAATGACCACCATATATCGCTTGCAAGCCAAAGATTCCCTCTGCAGAGCCCATGTGATGGTCTAGGGCCTCATGCATACCCCATGAGCCATAAAAGCAAGTGTTATGGACTAAAACTCTTCATCTTGACCGTGGAATACCCATTAATCAATGATCATGTTGACCATGTCAATCAAATCTTAAAATTCCACTACCCATTAATCATTGACCATGTTGACCAATCCTCAAAATTTCCACTACCCATTAATCATCGACCATAGTCCACTATAGTGGCCCAATGAATCTATATTCTTTTCTAGTAATCTGGTAGTCTCTTTAGAGAACTACTTGTCATTTATATTAATTTTTTTTTATAAGTTCCATTTTTTACAACTTGATATGATCCAAAGGACCACCCAACATAGCTAAAATAATGGTCTTGATACTAACAACTTTTAGGCCATGATATTTTGGTGCATTTTTTTGGGCCTTCCAATGTTATTTTCAAGGTAGTTACACATAATAGTTGGGAACCCAAATCAATATGTGAATGTTCTTCCAACAAGCTAAATAAGACTCAAAATGGAGCATCGAGTGAAAATTTATGTTCCTGATAAGCCTCCCCCTTTTTTAAACAACTTAGATTCATCCAGCATGGCATTCCCACTCATCCATATCACTTTAAGTTTAGGGTTATTTCATTTTATAGTTATTTCTTCTTAGGTTTTTTTGGCATCATTATAAAATGTAGTTTCAACCTCTTGTTACTACCTTTTTGCGAATGTGCATAACCATCACACCTGTAACGTCCCTGGGCATCAACCTCTGTTAGGTAACGCTACCCAATCAACTGTATCTTTTTCTTTTACGCTCTGATACCAATTCGTGACATCCCCAGCCTTAAACCAATAGGCCAGGCCATGCCACCGAATAACTTTCATGCTCTGATACCACATATATTTATATACATATCTATCTAATGCAATTTAAACAGTTATAACACTTTGTTCATACACTTGCATAAACACCATTAAACATACATACAATATATGCAGACAATTCTAATAACATTATAACTTGTTTTCAAGATACACATCATACAAAGAACAAATATTTGGTACTTATCTTTTAATTGATGACCACCAACTGCGTGCAGACCTCCCACGGACCTCCCAGCCTTAGACCATGCTTCTCATCATGCTCAACAGTGGGTCACCCCCGAGTTGGGATTAAACACCACCGAGCAAGGGATTCCTAGGCTTGGCAAGGACAACATGAAAGTCGCACAGATCAACCAGAAGGATTTTCTCTAAGGAGCCAACTCACACTAACAGCCTACAACCTCTCATTCCCCACATGCTTGTCCCACCCCGGGAAGTGTGCCTTTTCTATGCTCAATAGTCCTTCAGATGCCCCACTTCCCTTCCAAGGCTTCAACAACAAGCCACACATGAATTCTCAGAGCACTATAACTGTCCTTGGGCTCCCTTTACGAAAATCACTTCCCCAACAACCTCTCTCACCTAGAGAGAGTTGCTTATAGGCCTGACAACCCGCTTCTTCAGTCCATGGGCCTAAAAACCCACCTCTTCAATCCAACTCCTAAGTCAATTCGATTGAGGGTGATGGCAACAACAAAGCTTGGTATAGAACAAATGATGGCAGCAACAACAAAACCATTAAGGCACGGTACAGGCTCAGGCAAACTACAAGTGCGTTGTGCTTCACGGGAAAAGTACGGGATAGCTCAAAATGCTTGTAGGTTCTAGAGGTCCATGAATGATGTAGAGGTCGATGATGGAGAGGATGGCTCAGTGCCTGAATTAGTGGGGGGTATGGCCTCCTTCCCAGAATGGCGACAATCGTGAGAATGGTGAGGGAAAACCCCAACAAGCTGACTTTCCTAGCTATTAACTGCATGTGCCTAGGTTGACACATGTCTTCTTGAAGATGCATGAGCTCCACTTAACACTCATTCCCTTTCCCAGGTGTTAGTGGTAAGAGTCACCCTCAGATTGCAAAAGGATAAGCCCAACACCCATCAAAATGTTTGTGGAGGTAGGTTTATGATTGGAGGTCAAATGGACAAAGCTTAGCATAAGAATGTTTAAACACGGAAAACTGGGCTAGCAATGCATAAGAAAACGAGGTTCTCATTAACTTCAGTCAATGGTTTAAGGCTAAAGGTGAGAAGGAGGAAGACTTAGTGAGGAAAGTGGACAAGTCTTCCATGAGCATTCGACCGTCAAGTAACTTGGTGCAGAGAAACTCAGGCACAAGAGCACTCTTGAACTTAAGTTTAAGATACTGAAATATATCACAACAACATTTTAATCAAACCTTCATTATAATACAACTACAACATCTCGTCTGGATCATCCATGGATGAGCATTTCAGCATAAGAGGAAACAAGAGAGTGAAAGAAGATATTGAAACAGATCATAGGAGCATTATAATCAAACCTCCACTACAATACAACTACAACATCGTGTCTGGATAATCCATGTGTTAGCACTCTGTAAATTCTATCCAACTGAATAGACAAACAACATAGGTAACTGTTTCAACCGGCTTTAGAGTTGAGGCACTAGCCTGCTCAACTCAGAGAGGGTTCTCTCGCGTCACTTGATATATCTACGGAAATCGGTGGCTAGGTTTGGTCTGTTTTGGGGGTTTTTAATAAAATTGTTGAAGAACTGAAGATGACCTTTGGGCTATGGAGTCAAGAATGTAGGATGCATTGCCAACTCATGAAAACAATTAAAAGGAAAAGGCTAAATGAGGAAGTGACTTCTGAGTTTATACTTGAAAATTTAGATGGTATCAGAAGAAAAGAAACACACAACTATTATCAGAGCATTATAGTAATGAATTCTGAAATGGTTTAGAAGAGATAAACATAGCCTAAATCGCCAAGCCAAGAGCATTGAATAATGAATTTTGGACTTTTAATCTTCCAATTTAGACAGAAGAAAGCAAAAATGACATGCAAAATAACAAGAATCACACGCTATGAGAGAAAACGAGACTCATAACACCACCAGTTAGAATCTTATCATAAAAAGTCTGAAATCTGCCTTTGCATTCATGTATTCATTCCAACTCCAGAGATTTACAAAGTTTTCCTGCACAGGCTAGGCTCCTCTTTTCTCCCCCTCTATACTCTTGAGACCAAACATATATATAGAGGAATTTCGCGTGGAATTTAAAACGTTCTGACTTCCTTATAATTCTAAAATAGATACAAGTTAGAAAAAAGGAAGAACAATTATACTATTAAAGGGACCGTTAGTAATCCATCTGTCATATCAGGACTCCCTTTTCTTAAGCCGCCATCTGTTCAAAATTTTCTGAAATGCACCTAAATTTACCTGAGGATTTACCTCAGCTTGGCGATTTTTTCCTCTAGGGTACTCAACCAAGTGAGATTTTCTCCAATGCTCTCTATCATCTCAGTTTTGGCCTCCGTTCTCTGCCTTTTGCTCCTTTTCCTCTTTGCAGCTGGATTGTAGGTGTTGTCTGCGTGCTCATTTATGACGAGATCCCTCATAACGGGGTTTAATCTGACCCTCAACTTTGTCTCAGTTGCAGGTTCGGTATGAAATTTAGTTGCCAGTATCTACAAGACCCATCTTTATTTCTTACTTATTGACCTGCTTGGCACATTAGTTGAGAACCTAGTCGCGCCAGACACCGTTTGATGAGTGTTATCCATACCTTTCATACTTTGCAGAGACCGCGATTTTGCCACCCTTTGAATTTACAGGACTCAGGAAATCAACACAGGTCGAGCTTGTTTTTCTTATGCATAAGATGGCAATTTCCCAGAGTAGGACAAAATGATTTCATATTTGAGATTTGATAGTCTTTGCATTTTAATTACGAATTACTGTCATAGTACGTTGGTGTGCCACGCTTCATCAATCCATTTCGAATGATGAGCTTCGAGTTAGTTATGTGATGACGTCCTTTTGATACGTCATCTGGGAAAGTACTTGGACCAGTGATGTGGGGTGATTTGACCAACTGCCATCCTTCCCACGAGTTATTGATGTGACATTTTAAACCACGTGACATCGGGGCCATGGGAAAAGTGGTTTCGGGCAATCCGTTGTCTGCCTTGATGCATGTGTAAGAGCACCACGCATTCCCCATCAAAACCATAATGGTTTTCCCCGGTCTACCTTCTCGAAATTAAGTTCTGTGCTATTTGTCGGCCCGACGTGGGCCTCAACCGTGGATCTGGGATTCTTCAAAATTGACAGTTTGCCGAGATACTCCCTTCCCGCCCCCACTACATTTGTCTATATTTCGTGAGATATAGCCATCCCCCCTAAACTATCACGCCCCTATTGTGGTATAGCATTTTGCTAAATTTCCGAAATTTTTAGATCCCGATATGAAAATAAAGTGATAACATTGGCTCCAACTGGGGATGCTATCCTCCCAACAAGATAGCAAAGAACTCGTAGACCCGGTGCCTGATCCATTGGGTTGTTCCCAAAACATGTGTGTACCCTGCTCCTACCATGTCACTAGCGTCGGCTGAAAACCAAGCTCTGCGCACTGCTTCCGACTGTATGCTGGACGTTCGAGTATATTATTGAAAACTGTCTGTATCTAGTACTAGAAAACTCAAACTGAAAATATGCTTGACCAACAAGCTTATTTGCACACTCCTATCTATTCTAAAACTATTGAGATGAAATACTCAGTCAAGTGATGCTGAAGTGCCAATGCAACCAGTCAAGCAATTGGCCTCCTGATTTTCCCCCGATCACATCTTTCTTAAGCAGGCAGACAAATGTAAAAGATGGCAGCTGAAAACACAAGTTGAATCCAAAACTTGAATTTGTGAATAAAACAAACTCCTCCTTTAATGATGACTGTAATAGGATGGCTATAGGATCTTGGAGACCATGAAAAGTCATTTCTCCTTGATGAGCAAAAACAGAGAGGCAATCCTTTTTCATAACCGTTTTCTTCTCTTGCTCTATTTCTTCTAATTTGAGAACAATTTTAAATCAAATGGCAGCAATAGGTTTTTCTACTCTCCCATGCATATTAACAAAAACATTCATACATTCTTGAACATCTTCAAATGTGACAACCATATTATGTGCATCTTCTTGTTCATCAAACAATTCTGATTTGGTTTCATTAAACTTCTGGAAATTTGCTTGAGGACTATCATTTTGACTTTCAAATGAATGAATGGAAATAAGTTCCTGCTCGTAATCTTCTTGCACTATTTCACAGTCTAGAGTTCCCATGGATGCATTTTCAAAACCATGATTTTCAATTGAATCAAATAAAACCATTGCCTTTTCATTATCTTTTTGTATTACTGATGGAAAAGTGGCATGCACTACTTTGTTTCTTTCCCGAAAATCTATGTCATTTGTTTGTTCATTGCTGGAAGCTTCCATAGATGCAATTTCAAAATCCTCATCCATGTCTAAGTTGTTTAAAAATTGAACCACCACGTCATTCTCAAGGGAAGAGAAAACACTTTGAAACACTTTTTCATGTTGAAAATCTATATTGATTTCGAGAGAAAGAAAATGACCTTGAACAATACTTTCTGGAGCAACTTCTTCTTCCTTTTTAGGCTGATAGCTGAACATAGACTGCAAATCTGAGCTGACATGACCCTTTATGTGATTGTTCATAGAATTGTCATCACCACTCCTCTCATGCCTGAAGGATTCCTGACCTGAGATACTACAAATATTTTTCTTCAATAATTCGAAAGAAGCAAAACATAATGGTAGGGTTGTCCCACCTGATTTGAAACCGTCTTCAATTTTATCCCCAACAGATGGCTGCATTTTAGCACAAGTAATTGGGTTTTCAAGCACATGAAAATAGTATTGTGATATCTTGTCATCCTGCTCCATTGATTTAGCGTGGTTTTTCATAAGCACAGATTCAGTTTCCTCAATGATGATTTTAGAGTTCTCTTTCAACAACTTAAATGCAACAAAACATAAAGGCGGAGAATCTCCTTCAGCTGATCCGATATCCTTTCCTCTGCAACTGTGATATGTAGGTTGAGCCATTTCACTATACGGTTGGTTGTTCCAAGGAGTCACCATCACAATCATCATCGTATTCATCATATATAGGTAAATCAACAACATATGCAATATCATCTAATAAGATCAGCCTTGGAACGTCAACATGTTCTTCAACAAACTGATTTGCAAATTCATCTTCTTGACTGTTTGCAAATGAATACATAAAACCATAAGCCCCCTGCTTATCATGGGATAGATCATAAGCTAAATCAACATCTCTTCTTTCAACAAGTGGAATATAATTCTTTGCAAAATCATTTGCATTGGAAACTTCGAGAGGACCTATGATATCATCAACTCTATGCTCAAGATTCCAATCAACTATTTTCTGTTCATATTTACTTTCATGTTCTTGAGTATTCAACCCCTCATTCTGGATCGGTTTACATGCTTGGATGTTGTGTTGAATGTCTTGAGCATCACTAAACATTTGTTGTAAGGACTTAGGTCTTCTTTCCATCGGGAGGAAAGAAAAATCTGGATGAAGAGTAGTTGCATAATGGAGCATGGCAGTAGCTTTAGAGGGTTGAATTTCTTCAGACAAATTATAATAGATGCTAGAGAAATTTCTACTGAATACATAAATAGCTTCATTGCTGTGTCTTTTCAAGGCATAAAACTCAGTGAGTTGCAGCTCTAAGGATTTCTCCTTGCCCCAAAACTTTAAAAAGACCTTCTTCAATTACACCCATGAGCTAATGATTTCTGAATGTAAATGTTTGAACCAGTGTTTGGTGTCTCCTTTCAAGGATTGAGAGAAAACTCTCATACACACATCATCGTGGTCAATATCGAATAAATATATAAAATACTCAAACCCTTGAATGTGCTTTTCAACCGAGATGATATCAGATTCTCTGTCAAACACAGGTAGGTACTCATAGTAATTTGGAGGGAAATCATGAAGGGTTTTGGGTAGCTTTAAGTGTATATATCTATGTCAGGCCTTGGGGGATGTTGGACCAAGAACTATGGAAGGAACATCGGCCTGGGTCTCACGGGATTCATCAACTTGGTCATTGTCATTTCGTGGCCCAGGTGAAAACTTTTTATCAGAACCAGCGACAAGGTGAGGGTATGCATGTGCAACGTAGAGAGGAGGAAATATAATTGCAAGTCTTTCATGATCATCATTAAAATACAATAGATAAAGGAAAATTCATTTGACATGTTCAAGGAAGAAGCAGAGGCAACTTAAAATTAAAAGTACAATGCTTTGGAAGAGGTCCCATTTTGAGTACCTGTTTTCCCTCATGATGCTTTTCCTTGCCCCTGTCAA
This sequence comes from Picea mariana, assembly GCA_032191745.1. Classification (NCBI taxonomy): domain Eukaryota; kingdom Viridiplantae; phylum Streptophyta; class Pinopsida; order Pinales; family Pinaceae; genus Picea; species Picea mariana. The sequence goes on from JASDQU010438076.1 coordinate 33,692, forward strand.
GGGGTCTCATCTTCCAGTGAAGTCTCTGTCTTGCACTTAAAGCATTGAGAGTGGAGTCGCATTTTGGAAATTCAGGATTCTTTTATCAGTGGAGTCGCCAGAGCAAGAGTACAACCAATATGTGCCTAAGTGTCTGCTGCTCTCAGGCCTTAGAACTCAACCATGTCGTTCTTCCCAGGGAAAAAATTTCAATTTCGTCCCCGTCAACGATGCCAGAATGTTAGCACTCTGTAAATTCTATCTGGCTGAATAGACAAATGACAGAGGTAACTGTTTCAACCAGCTTTAGAGCTGAGGCACTAGCCTGCTCAACTCAGAGAGGGCTCTCTCGTGTCACTAGATATATCTATAGAAATCGGTGGCTAGGTTTGGTCTGTTTTGGGGGTTTTTAATAAAATTGTTGAAGAACTAAAGATGACCTTTGGGCTATGGAGTCAGGAATGTAGGACGCATTGCCAAATCATGAAAACAATTAAGAGGAAAAGGCTAAATGAGGAAGTGACTTTTGAGTTTATACTTGAAAATTTAGATGGTATCAGAAGAAAAGAAACAGACAACTATTATCAGAGCATTATAGTAATGGATTTTGAAATGGTTTAGAAAAGATAAACATAGCCTAAATCGCCAAGTCGAGAGCATTAAATAATGAATTATGGAATTTTAATCTTTCAATTTAGACAGAAGAAAGCAAAAATGACATGCATAATAACAAGAATCACACACCATGAGAGAAAATGAGACTCATAACACCACCAGTTAGAATCTTTTCATAAAAAGTCTGAAATCTGCCTTTGCATTCATGTATTCATTCCAGCCCCAGAGATTTACAAAGTTTTCCTGCACAGAGGGAAGGCTCCTCTTTTCTCCCCTTCTATACTCTTGAGACTAAACATATATAGAGAGGAATTTCGCGTGGAATTTAAAATGTTCCGACTTCCTCATAATTCTAAAATAGATACAAGTTAGAAAAAAGGAAGAACAATTATACTATTAAAGGGACCGTTAGTAACCGATCTGTCATATCAGGAATCCATTTTCTTAAGCCGCCATCTGTCTAAAATTTTCCGAAATGCACCTAAATTTACTTGAGGATTTACCTCATCTTGGCGATTTCCTCCTCTAGGGTACTTAACCAAGCGAGATTTTCTCCAACGCTCTCTATCATCTCGGTTTTGGCCTCCGTCCTCTGCCTTTTGCTCCTTTTCCTCTTTGCGGATGGATTGTAGGTGATGTCTGCATGCTCATTTACATGCTCATTTATGACGAGATCCCTCATAACAAGGTTTAATCTAACCCCCGACTCTGCCTCAGTTGCAGGTTCGATATGAAATTTAGTTGCTAGTATCTGCAAGACCCATCTTTCTTTCTTACTTATTGACCTGCTTGGCACATTAGTTGAGAACCTAGTCGCGCCAGACACCGTTTGATGAGTGTTATCCATACCTTTCAGACTTTGCAGAGACCGCGATTTTGCCACCCTTTGAATTTACAGGACTCAGGAAATCAACACAGGTCGAGCTTGTTTTTCTTATGCATAAGATGACAATTTCCCAGAGTAGGACAAAACGATTTCATATCTGAGATTTGATAGTCTTTGCATTTTAATCATGAATTACTGTCATAGTACATTGGTGTGCCACGCTTCATCAATCCATTTCGAATGATGAGCTTCGAGTTAGTTATGTGACGACGTCCTTTTGATATGTCATCTGGGAAGGTACTTGGACCAGTGATGTTGGGTGATTTGACCAACTGCCATCCTTCCCATGAGTTATTGATGTGACATTTTAAACCACGTGACATCTGGGCTGTGGGAAAAGTTGTTTTGGGCAATTCGTTGTCTGCCCTGATGCATGTGTAAGAGCGCCACGCATTCCCCATAAAAAGCATAATGGGTTTCCCCGATCTTCCTTCTCGAAATTAAGTTCTTTGCTATTTGTCAGCCCGACGTGGGGCTCAACCGTGGATTTGGGATTCTTCAAAATCGACGGTCCGTCGAGCTACTCCCTTCCCGCCTTTGCTATATTTGTCTGTATGCCGTGGATATAGACGAGCCCCCTAAACTATCACGCCTCTACTATGGTATAGCATTTCTCTAAATTTCCAAAATTTTTAGACCCCGATATGAAAATTGTTAAGGTGATAACACCATGCACGAGTGTTTCAACACAAGAGGAAACTAGATGATGAAAGAAATTGACTTCTATTAATGAGAAAGTCTCAGGTTTCATACATAACCAGAGAATAGCTCTGTTATCAAACTATTACAAATAGGGAGCTCTGCTCAACCATCCTCCTTTAACATATTCTTCCACTGATCTATTTATACTCAGATCAGTGGACAACCGCTAGGAATGTGATCTGGCCATCCCGTCCATGACTCTTTCATCTGTGTATCCTTCTGTCAAACGAAAGCTCAGATCAACATGGGTCTGCAGGAAAAAACTATTCCTCGTGGTCCCTCAGGTTGACAGTTCTGTCTCCACGACCAGACCCTCCATGCCTTTCATTTATGGAGTGAGCTGAGGTTTCAACTACTAGTACTTGCTCATTAAATGACTTCTCCTCGGGATCGGGATGAGGCTTGATGACCACGTGCTTCTATTGGATTCGACGTTGAATGAGCATGTGATTTTGGGGCCGTCGAAAGCGGTTTGGATCCACAACACTTTTTGCCCCGAAACTCACCACCTTCTACCATGTATCTCTCCCACCTGCCAAATATAACGTTCTTCAATCCGTGCTTAGAGATGGCGCTAAATTTAACTGCACATGGGATCTCTACTATTTAAAACTACACCCGCCTGCTTTCCTGTGCTCATGGCTATCACCTGCAACCCTTGACAACTTCATGTGATAACATTGGCTCCACATGGGATGGCATGCTCCCTGTGAGCTGCCAAGAACAAGCAGTTCCAGTGCCTTAGTTGTTGGGTCATGGGGTCAATTATTCAAACAAAAACAAAAGCGAAAGTGGTATTTACAATGGATGGAAAGCCAATCATGGCTTAAGCAAAATATTTTTTCAGAAAGTGCCCATTGATAGGGCCACCAAAAACTTCAGAATCCTCCAAGTTCTGCAATTTATAAGTGTTATTTGAAAATACCTCAGAAATTTTGAAAGGACCAATCCATAAGGCTTCAAATTTACCACGTTTTCCTTTGTCTTGCTTGGGTGCATCCCATTTGAGCACTAGATCTCCCAGCTGAAAATCTTCCTTGCTTACCTTCTTGTCAAAGGCTCGTTTTTTCTTCTGCTGATGGTCCCGAGCTTTATCAAGTAGTTGCTCCCTAGTCTATTGTACTTCTACCAGCTGTTGTATCCTCCTGACCATATCATGAGGTTCTTCTTGGTAGTTCTGGAGGAATTTTTCCACAAGTAAGGCAAGATGAGTAGGAAAGATAGACCCAACCCCATACACAAGTTGAAAAGGGGAAACACCAAGTGACCTCTTTGTTGTAACTCTATCATCCCATAAGGCAAATTTTAGATTTGAGTCCCATGCTTTCTTATTTTCTTCTAACAATTTCTTGATGGTCTTTATGAGGCTCTTGTTAGAGGACTCTGCCAAACCATTTCCTTAGGGGTAGTAAGGAGTAGAATGGACTAGTGCAATACCATACTATTCACAGAACTTGATCAATGCTTCGACTTAAAGGAGGCAACATTGTTAGTAACAATCCTGCTTGGACAACCAAATCTGGACATGATATCTTCAAGAAAGCTAATGATTACCTTATGGGAGGCACTCCTTGTAGGAATGGCTTCTATCCACTTGGTGAAATAATCAATTCTAGTCAAAATCCATCTGTGCTGACCAATTGAGACTGGGTGGATTTCTCCAATGAAGTCAAGACCCCACTGTCGAAAAGGTCCAGAAACCACCATAGGTTTCAAAGGCAAAGATTTGAGTTGCTACTTTCCAGAATTTTTTTGGCATTTGACACAAGCTCTAATTTTTGCGCATACATCAGTAAAAGGGCTAGGCCAAAAATACCCATCTTTGAGGATCTTATAAGCCGCGGTTCTCCAAAAATGATGCCCCCCACATAAGCTATCATGAAAATCATTTATGGCCCTTTGGGCCTCGTTTGGACCCAAACATCTCAAAAGAACTCCTAGAGGATCTTTCCAATATAAAACCCGATCAACGAGACAATATTTGATTGCTTTAAGCTTCAAATCTCTCACCTTGTTCTTGTCCAAGCCATCAGTAGGTCACGACTTCTGCAGAAAATGTATGATGTCTTTATACCAAGTGCATTCTGCCAAATTTGCGCTGGCACAAGAGATTTTATCAGCAAACTCAGCTCGCTGATTTTCGAAGTTTATGTTCATGAAATTAACCCCTAAAGCTTTGCAATTTGATTCAGCCAACAACCTGGCTAAACCTTGGCCTTTCACTAGTTTAGTGGGCTTCATTTTAAGGTCAAATTCCATAATTTTATCAATCCATTTGCTCCTCTTTCCATCTGTGTCAGGCTGGATAAGTGTCTCTTTCACCGAGGCCGAGGGGACATATGCAACAATCTTTGAATGCAAAACATATACTCTAAAAGCCTTGAGGGATTTGTCCGAAGCATAAGCCTGCTTTTCCATAATATCATATCTCATTTCTGCATCCTTCACTGCTCTGCTAAAAAAGGAAATAGGCTGCTCTAACCCCTCTGTATTTTTCTGTAGCAAAACAACAACCGATATGTCAAATGAGGCAAAGGAAAATATCAGAAACTCCTTGGAATAGTCAGGACTGATGAGCACAGGTGCTTCAGTCAAGGCCCTTTTGATCTAATCAAAATATTCTCGAGCCTCAGAAGTCCATTTCATCTCATTTCCCTTTCTTAGCATGGCTGTAATGTACTCCACTAATTTAACAAAGTTAGAGACGAACCTTCTTAGAAAATTGATTTTACCCAAGAAAGACTGAACCTCTTTCTTGGATCTAGGAAAAGATAAGGTTTGGATGGCCTCTACTCATCTTGGATCAATTCTTACCCCTTTTGTTGACACAATGTGCCCCAATAATTTACCTTCCTTCATAACAAACAAATATTTCTTAGGATTGAGAGAGAGACCAAACCTTCTACATTTCAAGAATACCTTCTTCAAATGATGACAATTCTCTTTGTCAGACTTTGAGAACACTGTAATGTCATCTAGATAGATGACTACAAATTTGTCTTTCTCCCCAATAAAGGCAATGTCCATGGCTCGCTAGAAGGTTGCTCCTGCATTCATCAATCCAAAGGGCATTTTAGCATACATGAATGTGCCCCAAGGAGTAGTGAAGGTTGTCTTCTCTCTATCTTCAGGAAGGATAGAGATTTGATTGTATCCAGAGAAGCCATCAATCATAGACATCCTAGACGAACCAGTCACTCTTTGCAAAATGTGCTCCATTTTTGGCAAGGGGTAGTTATCTTTTTTGGAGCTCCTGTTCAAATTCCTGAAATCAACACATAACTTGATTTCCCCATTTTTCTTCCTCACAGGCACCAAGTTAGCCACCCATTATGAATATCTCAAAGGAATGATGATCTGGGCATCCGACAACGTTTTCACTTCTTTTTCCATAATAGGCAACAACATGGGATTTATTTGTCTGCGTTTCTGCCTAGAAGGCTTGGTCTCCTCTTTCAAAGGGATCTTATGTTCAATGATGTTGGTGTCATATGTTCTTAAATATTCACATTTCAACTCAAACACATCAACAAACTCTTTCAAAATCTTGACATACTCAACCCTTTGTTCCTTCGACAAGCTACTAGACAACTTAACATACTTTAGATCCTCCTCTATACCTAAATTGCATTCAGTCAGCTCAACATTTTCAGTTGAACCTTTAACCTTTACAACAACATCATTTCCATCAAACAATCTCTCCAAGGGGGCTAGTCCTTTTTCAATATGGTTACTGGGCAACTGAACAATATGTTGGTCAACAATTTTATTCAGAAAAATATCATCATGAGGGATTTTTTCAGTACCATGGTCTTGATCAATATGTAAGGAAGAAAACTCATCCACAACCTCAAGAAATATTTTTATCTCAAGATCATCCTCAAAAACCTTCCAATGTTTGACATTGTCAGGTATAGAGGGTCTATACTTCACTTCCACATCATATTTGAGTTTAGGGGGTAAAGGAACTCTGAAATTACTTGTTGAAACAACCAAGAAATCTGCCATAGTGTTCTCCTCTCTTGGAACAAATGAGATATTAAAAGCTAAGAAGAAACTATCAATAAGATCCCAAACTTCATTTATGTAAGTCCTTAACCTAGGGTGTTTAACTTGATACATATTTTTAACTTGACAAACAATTAATTCAACATCTCCAAACACTGCTAGCTCTTCAATCCTCATGTCTTTAGCAGCCCTCAAACCCAAAACAAGAGCCTCATATTTTGCCACATTGTTTGTAGTTTCAAATTCAAGCTTGTAGGACAAAGATATGATCTCTTGGGTAGGATAAATAAATACTACCCCAACACTAGCACCTTCCTTAGAAGAGGCCCCATCAAAAAACATCTTCCAAACATAGGTATTATGAGGAGGATCTTCAAAAGAGGTGATGGACTTCTTTCTGATTTCGATAGGTGGTTGAGGAGCATCAATGAGCTGTAACATACTGGATCCTAAATCAATATCAAGTGCAAAAATAGGGTGCTTGGTAGGATTTGCTTCATCACTGATGATGTAGGCTAATTGTGCCTCCTTATAAAGCCTTCTATGTTCTCCCCCAAACACAGGAATGGTGACATATGAAAGGTCCATATGCAAATTCCCCCCTAGTCTTTTGATCCAAGATCTTGACAAGAGCATCCCAAACTTAGGGGGGACATCAACCACTACAATATCCATGACCACACTTTTCATTGGAAATTGGAACAGGGTAATAACCAGATCTTTAATAACGCCAAGACACTTCACCTTCTTAGAATCAAATGAGTATAGGTCGTGGTAGGTTTTTGTAACCTCCAACCCAAGCTCATCCATGACAGTCTTAGGCACGAGATTATGAGATGCCCCTGAATCCATCAAATAGTTGTGCAACACTTTATCACGAATGTTCAATGATGTATATAAAGGAGGGGAAGAGTCATCCCTATCCTCTACCAAAGGTCCTAGTATGACAATTGGTTTTTAATATTGGAGGTTGATTGAATCTGTGGGATAAGATGAAGGTTCAGGCTGCAACATTTTGGAAAGGTACCTTTTGAAGTCCTCATTCTTAACTAGCTTCGAAAAAGGTACGGGGATTTTAATCTTTTGAATCTCATTCTCAAAGCTAAAAGAGGAGGTAGGATTCAAAATCTCCTTAACTTTTGGGGTGGGGCTCTTAACCACTGCCTGGGGGTTTTGTGCCTCTTTTTATTTGTTGCTAGCTGCCACACCCTTTGTAGGATTCTCTGTTCTAGTAGGTTGATCATAAATGTCAGGCTTCCCCTCTTTATTCTTTGACCTTAGGTTGTATCTATTTGGATTTCTACTGGTCCTTTCCCCTTTGCTAAGCTCATTTAGTTGGCTATCCATGAGAGACTCTTCATATGCAGATTGGGTTAAATGAGGAGAAGAAGAGGTGTCACCAAGACAATGGATTTCAGGATCAACATCTTCTTCCTCTCCTTCTTCATCAGTAACCAGGTTATTTTGGAGAGGGGCTTGTATTTTTTTATCATCCCTATCCCTATTTCTTTGATCTCTTTGGATGATCTGAGGGGCATTATTGGGTCTTCTGAGATTAACCCTATTATCAACATTCTCGGGCTTCCTATAGCTCTGCTTTCCTTCAAATTTAAATTTCTCCATTTCTGCAGAAAGTGATTTTACCAGTTTTGTCAATTCATCCACTTAAGGGTGGGCAACAAAGGAATCAAAGGTTGAAGCTTCAACCCTACCTCTTCTTTTTTCTCTATCAGATTTACTCCTAAGATAGTCAGCTGCCAATATATTAGACTCTACTTCAAGGGATACATCTTGCATATGAGCTAAAGAGGTAGCTCTTCTTTCTCTCAACAGGAGGCAAAAATCAAGGTCAAAAGCGCTGGCATAAGTAATCTTGACAGAGGTTTCTGTAGCCTTTATTTCAGTGGGAATCTTATTGAATCTTTTTGAGAAGTCTGAAACAGATCCCCCCCTCTTTGTGATCCAAATTCTGTAATATAATAAAGAAAATATTTTTTTATCCCCCCAATGCCTCAAGAATGAATCATACAGAGATTCAATCCTAGCAAGAGATCCATAATTCAAGCCCCTAAACCATTTCCTAGCCTCACCATCAAGGCTCTATACAAAAACTCTCATCCACACATCTTCATTTTCAATGTTAAGATTATTTTCATAACTATAAAAAGTTGAAAGGTGTTCTTCTATAGTTATGTATTCCTCTCCTATGAACTTGGGCATGTACTTAAGGTAGTCTCCAATTGGGAGAGCATTCATTGGCTGAGGTAAAACAAGAGGGGCATATCTAGCAGCCACTATGGCATCCATCCTGTTTCTAGGAAGATTAGCACCTACCATTGGGATGTGAACCATAGGAGAACTAGGGGAAGATGGATTTTGGATAGGTACGACTACAACTGTGTTCCTAGGGGAAAGGGGAAACAATTGATTGTTGAAGGGGGATGGTATAGGTTTCAAGGGAAAATAAGTTCCCCCCTCTTTAGTTACAACAACTTTGATAGGAGGAGTAGAAAAACCCAAAGTGGGACAATCTTCTAAGCTCCTTGGTCTAAACCACTTTACAATATTAGGGGAAACATGGGTTTCAAAACTTTCTTCTTCCAAATGAGGACTAAAAGGGGAGAATTCAACAAGGAAGCTTTCAAAATCCAAACTTCTAGAAACTCCAGTAGATGGTAGAAAAGGAGAATTGGATACAACTACTGGAGTTTTAAAAGAAGGGTCATGTAAATTACCAGAATCTCCTGGTACAACAGCTAAAAGTCCTTCTTGAAAGGTCTTTCCTTTCTTTATAATCTTCTCTGGGTCAACTTCAGGTGTTGCCAAAGGTACCTGTGGAATTGATCTTGTGTGTCTGCCTTTAGGAAACACAACTGAAACAGTGGAGTCGTCAGGTGCAAGTTGAAATATTCAAGGTACTGATTTCTGATGCACCTTCACAATCATAATTTCTTTGTCATTCAATCCCAGAGAAATGTCTTCAATTCATCCCTAGCAACGACACCATGAATGTTAGTGTTGAGAGTCACCCTCATATTACAGGAGGATAAGCCCAACACCCATCAAAATGTTTGTGGAGGTAGGTTTATGATTGGAGGTCAAATGGACAGAGCTAAGTTTTTAAGAATGTTTAAACATAAAAAACTGGGCTAGCAATGCATACACAAATGAGGTTCTCATTAACTTCAGTCAGTGGTTTAAGGCTAAAGGTGAGAAGGAGGAAGACTTAGTGAGGAAAGTGGACAAGTCTACCATGAGCATCCGACCTTCAAGCAGCTTGGTGCACAGAAACTCAGGCACAAGAGCACTCTTGAACTTAAGTTTAAGATACTGAAATATATCACAACAACATTATAATCAAACCTCCATTATAATACAACTACAACATCTCGTCTGGATCATCCATGCATGAAAATTTCAACATAAGAGGAAATAGGAGAGTGAAAGAAAATATTGAAACAGATCATATGAAAATTATAATCAAACCTCCATTACAATACAACTACAACATCCCGTCTGGATCATCCATGCATGAGTGTTTCAGCACAAGAGGAAACAAGATGATGAAAGAAACTGAATTCTATTAATGAGAAAGTCTCAGGTCTCATACATAACCAGAGAACAAATCTGCTATCAAACTATTACAAATAGGGAGCTCTGCTCAACCATCCTCCTTTAACATATTCTTCCACTGATCTATTTATACTTATATCAGTGGACAACCGCTAGGAATGTGATCTGGCCATCCCATCCACGACTCTTCCATTTGTGTATCCTTCTTTTAGATGAAATCTCAGATCAGCATGGGCCTGCAGGAAAAAACTGTCCCTCGTGGTACCTCAGGCTGACAGTTCTGTCTCCATGGCCAGACCCTTCATGCCTTTCATTTATGGAGTGAGCCGAGGTTTCAACTACCAGTCCTTGCTCATTAACTAACTTCTCCTCGGGATCGGGACGAGGCTTGACGACTAGGGGTGACCACGTGCTGCTATTGGATTCGACGCTGAATGAGCACGTGATTTCGGGGCTGTCGAAAGCAGTTTGGACCCACACCGCTTTTGGGCTCGAAACTCACCACCTTCTGCCACGTAGCTCTCTCGCAATACCATGGTTTAGATTTCGGCCTGCTCAAGGATTTTAATGCTCGAGCATGATGCGGCCTTGAAATGAAGCGTGGCCATTGATCTGGTCACGATCTGTGATCTGGCGCACCTACTATTTTAGCGCCCCTGTTAAAGCTTATCTGCCTACCAACTATAATGACCTTCAAACCGCACTTAGAGATGGCGCTAAATTGAACTGCATAGGGGATCTCTACTGTTGAAAATTGCACCCGCCTGCTTTTCTGTGTTTATGGCTATCACCTGTGACCCTTAGCAACTTCATGTGATAACACCAGGAACTTAGGACAACACAGATTATGTCAAACCTTAGTCTTTAGGAAATAATAATATAATATTATTCCTTTAGACGTAAGCCCTCTAGCTTAGCCCCTATTCCTAGACACTTATCCCYTTCCCTTACCTTACCTAGTGGACTTTAGTCCCCCATAACTCTTTCTTCATGGTCGATCTACACACAACAATGTAATTTTATTATTGATGTGAGTATTTACATATACAAAATCAGGCTCATTGGCCTTGGAATCTAGGCTCTTTGGCCTAATAAACACATAAGCCTTCCAGCTCATAAACACTTGGCTCACCAGCCTATAAACATAATTACAATTCAACAGGGGCTCGACCTTGGGGTGTTACAATCCCATCCCCTTATTTTTGCATTGTCCTCAGTGCAACTTATTTACACAACAACAACAATATTTCCAAAATATTCAAAAAGATGTGGGTACTCTGCCTGCATAGCATCTTCATGCTCCCATCTTGCGTCCTCGGGACCGTACCAGGTCCACTGAACCTTTACAAGCTCTATAGCTCAATTCTAGAGTTGTTTTCTCTTCCGGTCCAAAATGCGCATAGGCTGCACTTGCAAGGCGCCTTCTTGTTCCACCTGACTCACATTCCAATCAATCACATGATTAGCATTAGGTATATACTTCTTGACCAATGATTTTACATTATGTATAGACATAGATGCAGGAAACACAAGCATATAAGCTACTGGACCAATCCTCTCTAGGATTTCAAACGACCCACAATATCTGGCTGCCAACTTGGAACAATTTCCCAGCTTCAGGGAACTTCTGTTGACTTTCACCTTCAAGAAAACATGATCCCCTACTTTAAATTCCTTGTGAGTTCTGTTCATATCAGCATAGCTTTTTTGGTTGTCTTGGGTAACCTTCAAATTCTAATTAATCTTCAACATTTGCTCTTCCATTTCCTTGAGCAAATATGGCCCAACGACTGCCCTATTAGTTGGGTTGTACCAACTTATTGGGGTGTTGCACTTTCTGCCATAAAGTGCTTCAAACAGGACCATCTTTAGTGATGCTTGATACCCATTGTTGTAGGAAAATTCTACCAAGTGTAAATAATCTTCCCATTTAGAGGGTTTGTCCATCACATACATCCTTAGCATATCCTCTATCACTTGGTTCACCCTTTTCGTTTCCCCATCAGACTCAGGATGATAGGCTGTGATGAAGTTCATATTTGTTCTGAACCCTTTGAATAACCCCTTCCAAAAATTTGAGGTAAACTTTGGGTCTCTGTCAGATATAATTGTCTTGGGTATACCATGCAATCATGCTACTTCCCTCATATAAATATCAACAACTTTAGTTTCCTTGTGAGTAGTATTCAATGGGATAAAATGGGCAGCTTTAGTAAGCTTGTCCACTACCACCATGATTGCATCATGTTGCTTGCTTGTTCTGGGAAATCTTGTGATGAAATCCATTGTTACAACATCCCATTTCCACTCAGAAATGGGTAATGGTTGTAGTAACCCAGCTGGGTGTCTATGCTCAGCCTTAACCCTTTGACACTCTAAGCATTTAGCTATGTATTCAACAATCTCCCTCTTCATGCCTAGCCAATAATATTGGCTCTTGACTACTGAAACTGTTTTCTAATATCCCGGGTGTCCCACATAAGGTACATTGTGCATTTATTTTAAAATTGCACTCCTCAATTCAAGAGAATTGGGTACATAAAATTTGTTTCTTAACAAGAGAATTCCATCAATTCCCAATTCATAATCTTCAACTTTCTGCTGCATTTTACCTTGCTACGTTTTTGTTACCAATTCCTTGTATTACAAATATGATTTTGCAGCCTCCAAAATTCTGTCTTTAAAATCTGATTGGTACATGCTAATGGCTGTAGCATGCAACTCATGCACTCTGCTGTTGAGTCACTTTGTTCTCTTTCCCCTTGATATGATTTATATCAAAGTCATATTCACTGAGAAATTCTAACCATCTACTCTGCCTAACATTCAAAGTTGGTTAATCAAACAAATATTTCAGACCATTGTGGTCTGTTCTTAGCTCAAACCTCTTTCCCATGAGGTAGTGTCTCCACTTCTTCAAAGCGTGCACTATGGCTGCCAACTCCAAATCATGAGTGGCATAGAGCCTTTCATGCTCTTTCAATTTTTTGGACTCGAAGCCTATCACGAACCCATTCTGACCGAGGACTCCACCTAGTCCTTCTTTGCATGCATCAGTGCAAACCACAAAATCTTCATTCAGATCTGCAACCTTCAGAATTGGAGTACTCGTTAACAACTGCTTCAATTGATGGAAGCTTCATTTACATTCTTCTGTCCATTGAAACTTCTTCCCCTTCCTTTGCAAGGAAGTGATGGGGAAATCTATTCTCGAAAACCCTGCAATGAACATCCTTGTAGTAGCCAACTAGACCCATGAAGGATCTGACTTTTGTCACATTCTTAGGTGATGTCCACCCTTTAATGGCCTCAATATTTTAAGGGTCCACCGCTATCCCTTCTTCAAATATAATATGCCCCAAATAGTGAATTTTATTTTGATTAAATGAGTACTTGCTCAATTTGGCATACAACTGATGCTCTCTTAGCACTTGCAACACCATCCTCAAATGATGCTCATGCTCTTCTTCTGACTTGGAATATACAAGGATGTCATCTAAAAAGACAATGAAAAACTTGTCTAAATATTCTTGGAAAACACCATTCATTAAGCACATGAAAACAACTGGTGCATTTGATAACCCAAATGGCACCACTGTGAGCTCATAATGACCATACCTTGTCTTGAAGGCGGTCTTGCTGATGTCTTCCTCTTTAATCCTTACCTGATGGTATCCTGACCTAGGATCTATCTTCTTAAATATCCTTGCATCCTTCAACTGATCAAAGAATCATCAATCCTTGGTAGAGGATACTTGTTCTTTATAGTCACTTTGTTCAACTGTTTGAAATCGATGCACAATCTCAATGTCCCACATTTCTTCTTCATGAAAAAGTTTGGGGCACCCCAAGGTGACACACTTGGGTGTATATAGCCCTTCTTCAGAAGTTTTTCAAGCTGCATTTGCAACTCCTTCAATTCTGGTGTACTCATTCTGTAAGGAGTCTTTGACACTGGAGCTGCTCCAGGCATCAGATTTATAGAGAAATCAATATCTCTCTTTGGTGGTAGTCCTGGTACCTCCTTGAACACATCTTCAAAATCTTCCAGGACTGCATGATCCTTTAGATTTGACACCTTATCCTTAGGTGCTTCTTCCATATGAGCTACAAATATTTGACAACCCTTCATGTAACACTTCTTCAACTACATTGCTGAAATTTCTTGGATAGTAACTGCCCTGGGAAATCCCTGCACTTTCCTCAGGTTCCCTTCCTCATCCAAGAAAATAAATTCCTTTTTATGATAGTCGAGGATAACATGATGTTGGTCCAACCAATCCCTCCCAATTAGACAGCCATAGGAACCTAAAGACAAGATTTTCAAATCTTCCCTTGTGCTCAGTCCATTCATGTCCATAAGACATGACTTAACCATCTCATTAACTTTTCTTTTGGCTCTGGTAGCCAGCTGCACCAACCAAGATTTTTCATGCTTGTTTCTTGGAAAATGTAAACTTTCCACCATCTTAGGATCTATATAACTATGACTAGCTCCAAAATCAATTAAAATAATAATGGTTTGGTTGTTGATCATACCTTCCACTTCAATCATATGTTATTGATACTCTTCTTCTTGTTGTCCAGGGCTGCATAGATCCTGGGTGCAATTCTGCCCATGTCCTCCACTGTTTCAGCTTGCTGAACATTGTGAACAACTCTCACTTTGTTACTTATGTGAGGACAATCTCTAAACATATGATGTCCTTTACAACCCCAACATTGAATATGTGGCTGCCTTGGCCTTTGACCCCCTGTCTTAATCGTCTTGGGGTCTGTAGAAGTTGGCTATCCCTGAGAATTATTTATGAAGAATGATGGCTTAGTTCCCTTCTTCCTCTGATCCATCTTGAATTTCTTCTTATCTTCCCAAGCTTTTTGGAAAGTTGGCCTTGCTTTTTGCTGATCATATAGGCACTTAGATCGCCTTATGGTCTCCTCCGATGTTTTGGGATCACCATATTGTATTTTTTCATTGATGGATGATGGAAACCCACTCAAATACCTCTGAATCTTAACTGTCTCATCCTTGATGAAAGAAACATACTTCAACAATTCTAAAAACCTTCTTTCATATTCATCTATTGTCATACTCCCAAGCTTGAGTTCAAATAAATCTTTCATTTTATTGTCATAGTATCTCTTAGTCAAGTATTTCTTTTCCAAATACTTCTTGAATTCCCTCCAAGTAACATTTTTCTCTTTAATGTGTTGCACTTGCACAAGCTGATCCCACCACTTTCCTTTGAGTTGATAGATGACAATCCTTCCTTCTGCATGAGAAGAATAATTATGCAATTGAAAATACTTTCTCATGCCCAACAACCATGTCTTCACATACTCATCCTTCTTGTGCTCACCATCAAATGTAGGAGGTTTGATTTTTTTCATTTCCCCTCATAGCTCATCCTCCCCAAACCTCTTATGCTTCCTAACAAGGGGTGGACTTGAGTTTTTGTGTGCTCTCTTATTGGAATGCCTCAGGGAGTGACGATGATGTCTGCTAACACTTCTTGTTCTTCTTTTCTCATTAGGAGACCCATGACTTCCTGATTTGCTTGAGCCACTCTCCTTATCCAATTTATTTTCTATTCATTCCAGGCTCTGCATCAACTTCATGTTGAAGTCCTCCTATTTCTCCTTGGCTCTCTTAAGCCTTTCATTACCAGCCTGGTGAATTTGGACATGTTTTTGCAAATTTTTGATGATTTTCATCATGCTCACTTCTTTATCTATATCTTCTCCATGCCTATTGGAGTTTGTTCCTTCAATTCCCAAATGGACATCCATTCCTCTAGCTTCATTCTCCGAACTGAAAGCATCCTATGCCTCCTCCATTTCTCTGCACCGTGGAACAATTTGGTTCGGTTCTGTCAATTGTTAACTCTGCAAAATGTGTAGTCAACCAATTTTTTGTCAGGCTATTAGATTTTAATAATTTTCCAGACTAAACCAATCTGATTCCACAAAAAAATATTAGATTCCATTTTTTTCGGGTCTTGGTCGATCAAGAACCCCTCAGGCTTCTATCTCTAAGCCTAGCTATGTTTTGCAACAATTTTCGGGCGCTAGCCCCTTTTTCTTCATCCCTTGGTTTGCATGTGACCACAGCTGTGACCCAGTGCTAATGGTTTGGGCGATTATCCAGAGTCTTGAAACTTCAGGCTTCGGAGCTTCAGAGGTTTCCCTTTTCGCATCTCACAAACATACCAGAACAACGAACTGTCGAACGCGCGAAGAATGGTGGATCTACGGTCCACATTCCTTGCTCAGATCTATAGTGGATAGGAGCTTCAGGGATTCCAGGCTTCGACAGTTTCCAAAGCATGTTCCAACAAATCTCCCAAAGTGTTGAATTGGTGAACTCACAAAGTGGGGTGGATCAACGGTCCACGACTTCCCAGCATCTAATGACTGATATTTACTACGAAACTCTGGCTTCGGGGTTTCAGGACTTTAGAGCTTCGGGGCTCTGGGACTTCGGAGCTTCGGGGCTCTGGGACTTCAGAGGATTTCACATCTGTAGACTCTAAAACTCCCAAACCATGAATCTCTGAATACTTCCACGTCACCCCTGGTGATGTCATTACGTCACGTTATTTTAGCACTACGAAACTTTGGGGATTTCTTACTCCCATTCCATCACGAACCATTTTTTCCGGAGTGTCAAGTCTCTAGACTTCACGATATGGTGCCATGCATCTACTGTGACCATCAAGGGCCCCACCATCCATCCTCGGGAGGAGGATCACGTGGTGAAATATTAGAAGTGGACACGTGGCCCAATCATATGGGTGACACGTGTCACATTCTAACTGGAATTTCAATCTTCCAAAGGTTCTTAACTCACTGACACGAGGCACACATCCCATGTGTCCATGTCATCCCTGGTGACGTAAACATGCCACATACCTTCAGGACTTCGAGCTTCGACGGTTTTTACACTTGCGCACTCCAATTCTCCCGAACAACAAGCTCACGAACAAGATGATCTTCTGACACACGTCTCCTTTTTATGAACAGTCCAAATGAACTCTGGACTTCGACACTTCAGGAGTTTGTGCATCAACACACTCCATTTCTCCTGAACACTGAATTCCTGAATAAGCCAACCTGCCGACACATGTTCCTTTTGATGAACGATCCAGATGAACTCCGGACTTCGAGAGTTTGCGCATCAGTACACTCCATTTCTCCCGAATGCTGAATTCTTGAACATGCCAACCTGTCGACACGTGTTCCTTTTGATGAACGGTACAAATGAACTCTGGACTTTGTGAGTTTGCGCATCAACACACTCCATTTCTCTCGAACACCGAATTCCCGAACCAACTAACCTACCGACACATGGCTTATCCCTACGATTTTGATTTGTCCTTGAGAAATTCCAACGGTAAACACTCCCCCCCCGGATCTACGGTGTAGATCCTCTCCGGGACTTCGAAACTTCAGGATTCAACCCCTTTTTGTTCTTATAGCCAATAAACTTCACTGAAGTCGCGAAGTCCGAATGACTTGGAGATTAACCTTCATGCACTTTTGTCCAGATTTGACAGTTGTGAAGGATCCTCCTTCTCCCGAACAGATCCTATGGCCCAACACCACGATTGTTGTGGTTTCTTTCTCTATGGCCATTTCTTAAACCATTATACCTCCCGTGCTTCCAAACACAGTCCAAGTGTTTTCTCAACACCCTTCTAGCACTCTGTACATCAAAATTCTCTGGACTTTTTACTCTAAATTCCTCGTTCGTGGCCCATCCATTTCGACAACAATCCTTTTCCAAAACTTTTTCTTCAACTTCCACTGACATGGCCCATCCAGGCTCAGTGTTGAAACCTTGGCTTTGATACCAATTTGTAACGTCCCTGGGCATTGACCTCTGCCGGGTAATGCTACCCAATCAACTGTATCTTTTTATTTTCTGCTCTGATACCAATTCGTGACATCCCCGACCTTAAACCAACAGGCCAGGCAATGCCACTGAATAAATTCCATGCTCTGATACCACATATAGCCTGAGTGGGCCTAATGGTTAAGAATATGTGTTTCTCTTAAGAGGTCACAAGTTCATTTCCAGAGGGGGGTAGGGTATGTATACCTCCGTAGACTTTACCAGTCAAATCGTTGGGCCAAGGGGGGTCCCTTGTCCCACAAACAAGGGGGTCTCATACACCAATTTGGTGTGGCTTGATGGTTACCTTAAAAATAGATTATTATTATTATTATTATTAATTTAAATAGTTATAACACTCTGTTCATACACTTATTCATGCATAAACAACATTAAACATACATACAATATATGCAAACAATTCTAATAACATTAAAACTTGTTTTCAATATACACATCATACAAATAACAAAGATTTGGTACTTATCTTTTTATGTATGACCATCGACTACGTGCAGACCTCCCACGAACCTCCCAGCTTTAGACCACACTGCTCATCACGCTCAGTAGTGGGTCACCCCCTAGCTAGGACTAAACTCCATTGAGGAAGGGGTTCCTAGGCTTGGTAAGGACAACAGGAAAGTCACACAGATCAACCGGAAGGATTTTCTCCCAGGAGCTAGCTCACACTAACAACCTACAACCTCTCATTCCCCACATGCCTATCCCACCCTAGGAAGTGTGCCCCTTCTCTGCACAACAGTCCTTCGGCTGCCTCACTTCCCTTCCAGAGCTTCAACAACAAGTCAGACAAGAATTCTCAGAGCACTATAGCTGTCGTTGGGATCCCTCTGGGAAAATCACTTCCCCAACAACCTCTCTCACCTTGAGAGAGTTGCTTATAGGCCTGACAACCTACTTCTTCAGTCCACAGGCCTGACAACCTACCTGTTGTGAGGGAAATCCCCTTACGGACTAGCAAATAGGGTTATCTTATGCATGCAGATATGACTGAAAGAAATCTACTTTCTACCTTCGTCCCTAGACTTAAACCCCATTCCTTTTCAATAATTACATGGTTAGACTAACATACCTTGTTTTGGATCTTCGATGTCGATCCTTCTTCACGCTTGATCGCTTGTTGGAATCTATCCTCTCAAGATTGACCTGCGTACAAAACAAGAAACAAACTACACATGCATTTTACCTACAGACTAATGGGTTAGAGATTCAAACATATATTTACTGATCTATGAAGAACTCATATAGTGGGATGGAAAAATCATTTCTTTATTATTAACTTTGAATGAATCAACTTACAAATGTCGAGACCGGCCACTGCTCCGCGAATCCTGATCCTGGGCTCCTCTTCAAATGTCCTCCAACTTCTTTGCTTTGTATCTCTTCTTGCACAAGGAAGGCTAAAGGGTTGGGACAATGGGAATATGCAATTGGGCAGAGTTTCTTTACCCTCTTTCTCCTCTTCCAAATGGGACCCCTACCCCTTCTTTTATAGGCTAGAAGGAGCTAGGTATTTGGACGAACCCTCAGCCATGCATGGCCAAGAGTTTTAGTTAACTCACCCAAAGTTGTGTGTTCCGTCGGCAACTTTCCTTTTTTTGTGCTTTTGTCGGTCCACGCGGGTTGTTTTAGGTCAGCTATTGTGTACATGCGTGCAGTGATGGAGTAGGGCGCATGGGACCTTATAAAAGAGGTTTTTAAAAGAGTTTTTCAACAGTGCTTTGGCAAAGAAGGGATCTGAGATGGCCTGATGCCAGGTAAGCATGTATAGTGCAATCTAGGGTTATAATAGATGCCCCCTAATGTGTGAGGTCAGAAGAGCATCTGATGGCCGAAATACATCACCAATCTTTACTGATGTGCTAAACGATTGAGCCCAAGGATCAGGAACCAGAAGGTGTCGTTTGCAAAATAACAAATGTCTCACCGAGGCGGGCATACCCATGCTCGGGATAAAATAGAATCATGGCTACCAATCAAATACACTGTAGATCCATGTCATATAACTATATAAAGAGTAGCTGCGAACAATACATAGCGGAGCTACATTTCGAAATCAAAAAGATATACATATAGAGTATCTGTCTTCTAGAAGCTGATACGACCTGATGGCTAGAGATGAGGTCTTCAGAGCTTGAGCAACTACTTCAAAATATTCAAAACTCAGGTAGGAGTGTAATATGAGTGTATGACTACACTACCCAGAGGTCTGCTACGGCTCATCGGTCATGGACTTGATGATCAGACAAAATGCTTCATTGATTTTGAACAAGAACTTGATTGGACATTCAGGATGGCCGGGTATGAGGGCAAGAGACAAATTGTAGAGGGACTGGTCAGGCTTGGTGACAAACTTCCCTTGGACAATAGCACGACAAAGGATGAGACTTAGGAAGCATGGCATTAACATAAGTTTACGAGGCAGGGGGCAACACAAAATCTCCATATGTTTAGAAGAATAACCAAATGAAGTAGGACACAACTCTATGTAGCGAGAACAACTTCCTAAGGTCGTACTTGTTTAAGGATAAATTCGTAAGTGCGG
>JASDQU010438077.1:8856-20213 GCA_032191745.1 Picea mariana
CGCTTCTCCTGAGCTCCTCCTGGACGTAAAACCCAACGGTCTAGATATTCCTCCTCCACTGATCTGACGGTTGTTGTGCTCTCCTGCGTTGCACACTCCTTCTTCCCAGACTTGGAAGAATTTCCAACTCCTCAAAGGCCTCGACCTTTGCTTCGTCTCCGCGAACTCCATGACTGTGAGTTCCGCTATGTGCGTAAAAACGCTATCCCTCTTGAGCTTTGGGTACTTTGAACTCTCCAAAGAGTTCTTCAGCCTCTGCACTCCTTGCAGTCCGACTCTGTGCGTGAAAGCATTGTCCCTCCTGAGCTTCTCAACCACTCAGACCCCTAAGAGATTTTTCCTTTCTTCCTTTCTCCTGCAGATGGAGAATGGTTGGATGCCCTCCTGGCTATTCTTCTGCTCCAGCAACCTCTTGCTGAGCCTTTTAGGGTGTTCAGCAACCCTGTGAAGATCCCTCAGTGGATTCTTCCTCAAATTCCAGAACTCAAAGAGTTCTCTTCTCTTATGTGCCTATCTGCACACTAACTCAAATGCCCACCTGGCAGAGTGTCTTCTCCCAGAACGTTCATCATTTATGTCTCCTTTCTCCTGTGCCTCTATGCACCTACTCAATGCCCACCTGGCAGAGCTCTCAGAATCCTTAGTGATTCTGTTCCTTCTCCTGAACTCACAGTAGAGTTCTTCCCCTGTGCACTCCTTGCACCTGCTCAATGCCCACCTGGCAGAGCTTCACAGAACTCCTCAAAGCTTCTGTCTGAACCCACAATAGAGTTCCTCCAACTGCACCTTGTGCCTGTGCTCAATGCCCACTTGGCAGAGCCTCACAGAATCCACAGCAGAATTTTGTCTGCAACTGTGTCTCTCATACACAGCCTTGCCTCCAAGGTGTTCAGCAACCTTGAGGTCTTCCTCTGAGTTGTTGACTCCAGTCCTTGTGCCGCAGCACATCTTTGTCTGAAACCGCAGTATTCAGAAGTGCATCCTCTCTGCACAGCTCTCAGAACCCGTAGTGTTCTGTCACACCCTCCTGGTGTGAAGCCTCAAAGACCTTCACCTGAAATAAAACAGACTCCCTGCAAATGCACACCCACAGTATACATCTACAACATATAATGGAACACACAGAGACATTCATTCAACACGCAGTAATGCAGGAAAAACTGCTCTTTTTATATTAAAAATGGAAAATGCCTGTATTTACAAGGTGTTCTCGAGCTCTCTCTGGCTCTTCTCTTCTCTACCTCAACTAAAACTACCAAAATGAGATATGAAAATCTCTTTTACCTGAGGGGCTCTTCGAGCGCTTCCCTCCAATCTACCTACCCTATTCAATTACATCGAATGGGTTGTCTAGTCCAGCATCTGGATCTAGATATCAACCATACAAACATTAATGGCCAATCTACCTAATGCCTGCACAAAGGCATGGCTTCCCAGCTCAACAGCTTAAACATTAAATTACATTCAATTCAGATTTCAAATGAGGCTGCGCCTCTCTCTTCAGCTTTGAATGCACGCGCAAGACGTGGCTGGCTGGATGGCTGGCTGACGTGGAGAGATGCTCCTGCATCAAACTCCTCAGCTGAAAAATCATGAGCTCCTGCTCATGAGCTTCCCCTCTCAGCTGTTTGGAAATCCCCCCTGGATCCCAAATCATTCTCTGGAGCTGTTTATCCGCTCCTTCATGTTGTTGTTGCTACTTCTGTTGCGTTGTTGTTGCTGCTTCCTTCATTTTGCTCAGCTGCTCCTCGCTGGCAGTTTTTGCTGATCTCAACATCAGCCTTCTGATCTCCAAAATCGTTGCATCCAGCTGGTCCTGCTTTTGCAGTCTCCTCAGCTGCAAAAATTTTCTGCAATTGGGTAGATCATCATGATCTCCCATGCCTTCTTCTTCATCTTCATCTGTGGCCTCAAGTTGCCATTCTACTGCAGACCTCTGTTCTACAGTCTCCCTTTGAATGACTGGTTGTTCAGTCACCTTCTCTGACAGCTCAACTTCTGTCAGTTCTCTTGCTGGTTCTGGATTGTTCAGCCAATCCTCCAGCATCTCTAGCTCCATCTCCCATGGAGTGAGAACTTTAGCTTCCTTCGCTGCTAGCTTCACTGCTACAGCTTCTTCAGCTTACTGGCTGAAATCATTGAGACACTTCTTAGAATGCTCATTTTCTTCATCTGCTTCTTCTGCTTGGGCAGCTTCCAAAGTCTGCTCCAATCCCTCTTCTTTCCTGACAGTCACAGCTGACTGTTCTGCTGTTGTTGCTGCACCTGCAACACAGATTTCTGCCTCCTCCTGGGCAAGTGGTAGGAGTATCTGAATTCTCCCAATCATCAGAAGATCTCTCATATCTTCCCCTATCAGCTGCACATGCTGATCCAAACTTATTTTCGAGCTCACCTGCTCTGTCAGCTCCTCAGACTGATTCCAACTCACCTCTGAGTTTATGAGACCCACAGATAGTCTCCAATTTTCATCTCTGCCCACCTGGCGATATGAGATGTCTTCACTGCCTTCCTGGCAGTCTTCGATATCCCGCAGCGATCTCATTTCATTGCCTAGCTGGAAATGTGAAATTCCTTGGCTATCCTCATGACAGTCTCTGAGATCCCGCAGTTATCTCAATTCTTTGCCCTCCTTGCAAACTGGAATTTCCTTTCTGTCATCCTGGCAGTGCTTGAGATCCTCAAATGATCCCAATTCATTCTCTTCATCATCGAGACCTCTCCCAGTCTCCGGTTCACACACCTGAATCATCTCTTTTTCAGGTCCATTGAGGTTTTTAGCATACCTCAACCATCTTTTTAACCGCCTGCGCTGCCCTCTGACCATCAACTCCTTGACAGGCCATTTTGCTTTCGGCTTCCTCATGGGCCATTCGCGCATCCATCTCAACCTCTTATCCTGTCGCATCCGCAATTCGAGCTTTTCTATGTCTGCCTTTAATTCATAGAGGTCTTTATCCATTTCTTTATCCATTTCTACAAGCTTTTCTATCTTGCTCTTCTTCCCAGCATGCCTATGGCCTTCAGTAACCATGATGTTGTCTCTGTCTGCTTTCCTAGAAAACCTGTTGCTGTCACTCCACACTAAGAGTTCTACCAGCTTCATCTTACAGTCTCCCTGACTGCCTTCTTGATTGATGTCTACCTGCAAACAATCGCCACAGTCTCCAGCGCTCTGTTCTTCTTTTACCTTCTCGCTTCACCTGAGATCTACAGATGAAATCCCACTCTGATACCACTTGATGTGTATCAGAGTTCTCCTTTATCTCTTGCCTCTCTTGCCTAAAATATACAAGCAAGTTTCAGTCTCTGATACCACTTGACGCAGTAAGACTACACGNCTAATCCCTTCTTCGAGCCGAATTAGGTCTTTGGACTCCCAATGGAATCCCTGTGAAAACCCGATCCACAGGTCCTTTCTTCACCCGCGCGGTTTCTCCGCATTTAACCGTGATCTTCCCCTAATCTTAAATTCAGGTTTCGGGGTTTCGAACTTTCTGATGTCAAGAGTTCATGTACTCTTGAATCCCCGATCGC
The DNA here is from genome assembly GCA_032191745.1 of Picea mariana. NCBI lineage: Eukaryota > Viridiplantae > Streptophyta > Pinopsida > Pinales > Pinaceae > Picea > Picea mariana. The sequence continues at coordinate 12,394 of JASDQU010438077.1, forward strand.
TGATGAGCTCCTTTTTGGCCTTAGCCCCTCCTGGCTATGCCCTGGTCCATGTGACCACTCTCATAAGACCGCAGCCTTATGTCTTATCCCTCGTCGGGGTTTCGGGGTTTCCAATGCCAAAATGTAATTGCTCGCGGGATTCTCGATCCTTCGAATCCCGACTCTTCGCTATGCTGACAGCTGGCCCCTACAATGGCACTTCCCACTTCTCTGATATGCTGACAGCTGGCTCCCACTTATCGAGGTTCCGGACTTTGTGATTCCAAAATGCATAAACACCTTGTCACTGGGATTCCCGATATCCCGATGATCCAAACGCCGATCAACAACTTTCTATCGGGACTTTTCCCGATGGCTCTGATTGTTGCCACGTGTCCTCCTCTGATGGATGGTCCCAATTAACTCTCGGGGTTTCGAGACTTTTGATGTCCCAACTCTTTCAACCTCGAGAACTCTGATTTCCCGATGCCAAATCTCCCGACTCTCTTCGGATTTCTGACACCTGTCTCCCCAAACGGATGGCTCAGATTCGTGTCGGGGTTTTCACTATGGACTTCCCCGATCTCCTGTCCACGAAAACATCGATATCCCGACTCTGACGCCTCGATCTCCGCCACGTGTCACAACTAACGGACAGTCCAGATCTTCCCGGCGTTTCGAGACTTGAAGTGTCTCGACTTTCTTGTCCTCGTGACTCCCAATATCACGATGGCTGAAGTCCCGATGGTAAACTTCGAGCAGCTCCTGTCCAATCCAACAGCTGACGGGAAATTTGTTCAAGATCTGACGGTTCAGATCCATCCTTCTTCTGCGCTTACTCCAGAGGCTAAACTCTGATCATCCTCTCCCGATCCAATGGCTGACGGGATTCTGTGTGAACATCCGATGGTCCACAATCTCCTCTCCTGTGCACACACTCCAGAGACTAAACTCCGAGCATCTTCTCCCGATCCAATGGCTGACGGGATTCTATGTGAACATCCGACGGTCCACAATCTCCTCTTCTGTGCGCTTCTCCTGAGCTCCTCCTGGACATAAAACCCAACGGTCTAGATCTTCCTCCTCCGCTGATCCGACGGCTGCTGTGCTCTCCTGAGTTGCACACTCCTTCTTCCCAGACTTGGAAGAATTTCCAACTCCTCAAAGGCCTCGACCTTTGCTTCATCTCCGCGAACTCCACGATTGTGAGTTCCGCTACGTGCATAAAAACGTTATCCCTCCTGAGCTTTGGGTGCTTTGAACTCTCCAAAGAGTTCTTCAGCCTCTGCACTCCTTGCACTCTGACTCTGTGCGTGAAATCACTGTCCCTCCTGAGCTTCTCAACCACTCAGACCCCTAAGGGATTTTTCCTTTCTTCCTTTCTCCTACAGATGGAGAATGGTTGGATGCCCTCCTGGCTATCCTTCTGCTCCAACGACCTCTTGCTAAGCCTTTCAAGGTGTTCAGCAACCCTGTGAAGATCCCTCAGTGAATTCTTCCTCAAATTCCAGAACTTAGAGAGTTCTCTTCTCTTCTGTGCCTATCTGCACACTAACTCAAATGCCCACCTGGCAGAGTGTCTTCTCCCAGAACGTTCAGCAGTTCTGTCTCCTTTCTTCTGTGCCTCTATGCACCTGCTCAATGCCCACCTGGCAGAGATCTCAGAATCCTTAGTGATTATGTTCCTTCTCCTCAACTCACAGTAGAGTTCTTCCCCTGTGCACTCCTTGCACCTGCTCAATGCCCACCTGGCAGAGCTTCATAGAACTCCTCAGAGCTTCTGTCTGAACCCACAACAGAGTTCCTCCAACTGCACCTTGTGCCTGTGCTCAATGCCCACTTGGCAGAGCCTCACAAAATCCACAGCAAAATTATGTCTGCAACTATGTCTCTCATACACAGCCTTGCCTCCAAGGTGTTCAGCAACCTTGAGGTCTTCCTCTGAGTTTTTGACTCCAGTCCTTGTGCCGCAGCACGTATTTGTCTGAAACCACAGTATTCATAAGTGCATCCTCTTTGCACAGCTCTCAGAACCCGCAGTGTTCTGTCACACCCTCCTAGTGTGAAGCTTCAAAGACCTTCACCTGAAATCAAACAGACTCCCTGCAAATGCACACCCACAGTATACATCTACAACATATAATGGAACACACATAGACATTCATTCAACACACAGTAATGCAGGAAAAACTGCTCTTTTTATATTAAAAATGGCAAATGCCTGTATTTACAAGGTGTTCTCGAGCTCTCTCTGGCTCTTCTCTTCTCTACCTCGACTAAAACTACCAAAATGAGATATGAAAATCTATTTTACCTGAGGGGCTCTTCGAGCGCTTCCCTCCAATCTACCTACCCTATTCAATTACATTGAATGGGTTGTCCAGTCCATCATCTGGATCTAGATCTCAGCCATACAAACATTAATGGTCGATCTACCTAATGCCTGCACAAAGGCACGACTTCCCAGCTCAATAGCTTAAACATTAAATTACATTCAATTCAGATTTCAAATGAGGCTGCGCCTCTCTCTTCAGCTTTGAATGCACGCGCAAGACGTGGCTGGCTGGATGGTTGGCTGACGTGGAGAGATGCTCCTGCATCAGAACGAGAATGGAAGCTGTGAAGACTATGATCCATGATCAAGATCTTCCTATGTGCTTATGGGAAGAAGCAGTAATGGCAGTTGTATATGTGCAGAACCGATTGTCCCATAGTGCACTTGGGCTCAAGACCCCGGAAGAGATGTTCACCGGAAAGAAGCCAGAGGTAAGCCATCTCAAAATATTTGGCTGCCTAGTATTTATTCATATACCGAAAGAGAAGAGAAACAAGCTGGAACCTTCGGGAAAGAAGGGAATATTTGTGGGATAATGTGAGGTCTCCAAGGCCTTCAGAATCTATATACCAGGTCACCATCACATTGAGATTAGCATGGATGTGACCTTTGATGAAGATACATCGCTCAAGAAATCAAGAAGATTTCAGCTTGAAGAAGTATATGAAGAGGAACCCGTAATCCTCAGAACTGCAGTGAGGGAGGTTCCCAGAGCCACAAAACCAGTGAGGGAAGTCGTAACTTCTCATGATGAGGAAATTCGAGAAGACCATGATATATCAGAAGTTCAAGAACCTCCTTAGATGACGATCCTCCATAAAAGGAAGCCAGCTTGGGCTAGAGAGATTATTCAAGATGGAGAGAAGTATGGTGTTCCCCAAGGAGCCACAAGACAGGTGAAAAGACCAAATCCATTCTCCAGTTATACGGCTTTGATGTGTGACCTCCTAGAGAAGGAGCCTACCTACTTTGAAGAATCCATTCAGATGAAAGAATAGGAAAATGCCATGATAGAGGAATACCAATCCATAATAAAGAATGATGTATGGGAAATAGTTCCCAGACCGAAGAGTAAAGACGTGGTATCCTCCAAATGGCTCTTCAAAATAAAACATGTTGTTGATGGAAGTATTGAGAAATATAAAGCAAGATTTGTAGCTCGTGGATTTTTTCAAAAAGAAGGCATTGACTATGAAGACACATTCGCTCCTGTAGCCAGATACACTTCAATTAGAACCATCATAGCTCTTGCAACTAAGATGAAGTGGAAGTTACACCATATGGATGTGAAGACAGCTTTCCTAAATGGTGTCATCGAAGAGGTAGTGTATATAGAGAAACCTCAAGGATTTGAAGTTGAAGGCAGGAAGTCTCATGTCTACAGGTTGAAGAAATCCTTATACGGATTAAAGCAAGCCCTAGAGCTTGGTATGGCCATATAGACAGTTTGAAGACGAGCTTAGGCTTTACCAAGAGTAAAGAAGATTCTAACCTCTACTTCAAGGTCATGAACGATGAGCCCGTAATATTACTACTATATGTGGATGACTTATTCTTAATTGGAGAAGAAAAGCTCATCACTGAATGTAAGAAGAGACTTGCCGCAGAATTTGAAATGAAAGACATTGGCCTAATGCATTATTTCTTAGGTCTTGAGGTATGGCAGAGTCCTGAGAGGATCTTCCTTAACCAAGGGAAGTATACAGTCGAAATCCTGAAGAGATTTGACATGTTGGAGTGAAAGTCCATGAATACACCAATGGAAGCAAAGCTAAAGCTGTTGGTCGACACTTCATCAGAATTGATTGATTCCACACTGTACAGACAGATTATTGGACCGTTGATGTACCTAACGAACACCAGACCAGACATTTGTTTTGCCGTGAACACCTTGAGTCAGTTTCTGGTAGAACCTAGACATGTTCACCTAGTGGCTGCAAAACATGTGATGAGGTACCTTAAGGGTACAATAGATTGTGGTCTCAGCTATGATGGAGATCGTGATTTCACATTGAGTGGATATACTGATGCAGATTGGGCAGGAAGTGTTTTTGACAGGAAAAGCACTTCAGGATGTTGTTTCATTTTGGGATCAGCCATGATCTCGTTGCAGAGTAGGAAGCAATCTAGCATTGCTCTCAGTACACCAGAAGCAGAATAAATTGTTGCATGTTCTGCCAGCTACAAAGCTATATGGCTTTGAAAGTTGTTGACCGACCTATTTGACTTAGAGATGAAAGCAACCATGATTCTATGTGACAACCAGATCTGCATAAAGATGATAGAGAATCATGTATTCCATGATAGGTCAAAGCACATAGAGATCCGATATCATTACATATGTGATATGGTGCAGAAAGGAGCCTTAAAGCTCCAGTATATTAGCACGGATGAGAAGGTTGTTGATGTGTTGACCAAGCCTCTATCTCGTGTAAAGTTTGATCACTTTCGAGATAAGCTTGGTATAGTCTGAAAGGACCTTCCTCGAAAGGGGGAGTAGTTGTTGTGATGAGACATCTCTTTCTTCCATCCTCATTGCTATGATGTAAAGCAAGAAGATGTAATGAGACTACTACTGTACTTCTGGCTTGATAGTTGTCATGTAAAGCCAGTCTAGTATATTGCTTCCAACCTGATGGTTGTGACGTAAAGCAAGGCGATGTGATGAGACTAGTACTGTGATTCCAGCTTGATAGCTGTGACGTAAAGCCAATCTAGTATCCTGCTTCCAACTTGATTGTTGTGACGTAAAGCAGAACGAGTACCTTGCTTCCGACCTAATGGTTGTGACGTAAAGCAAGATGATGTGATGAGACTAGCATTGAGCTTCCAGCTGGATAGTTGTGACGTAAGGCCAGTCTAGTATCTTATTTCTGACCTGATGGTTGTGACGTAAAGCAGGATGAGTAGCTTGCTTCCGACCTGATGGTTGTGACATAAAGCAAGATGATGTGATGAGACTAGCATTGAGCTTCCAGCTGGATAGTTGTGACGTAAAGCCAGTCTAGTATCTTGTTTCCGACCTGATGGTTGTGACGTAAAGCAGGACGAGTACCTTGCTTCCAACCTAATGGTTGTGACGTAAAGCAAGATGATGAGATGAGACTAGCACTATGCTTCCAGCTGGATAGTTTTGACGTAAAGCCAGTCTAGTATCCTGCTTCCAACTTGATTGTTGTGACGTAAAGCAGGAGGAGTATCTTGCTTTCAGATTTATTGTTGTGGCGTAAAGCAAGACTATGATATGAGACTAGAGTTGTTCTTTCGGCTGGATAGATGTGACGTAAAGCCAGTCTAGTATTATTATGATGAGTTGGCCTCGTGCTGTGATGATGATGATGATGTATCAGTTTTATACTAATACATATTGATGCAGATGATGATTGCATTCCTTTGAGAATACGATGCTACCGATGAAGAAAACTTCTGATGATTTATAGATATGCCAGTCAATGTTCCAAGATGATATTGATGATGTTTTCCTCTCACTCACTTGATGTTTTTGATGATGTTGTCCTCTCTCTCTCGCCTGATGTTGTTGAAGAATACCCTTCTTGTTAAAGGGGAGTGTTAAAATAATGTAACTGCAAAGTGTATTCTTATTATTATTGGATATATTATTCATTAGATCAATCCCCATTATGGATTGATCATGTTGGTTATTGTAAAAGGACCAAATCCCCTTTTGTGGATTGGTCATAATGTAATTATAAAAAGCAAAAGAAGAAGTCGGCCCGAGAATATATCAAGAGGCCCCGAAATATAATAAAGGTGGTTATAACCACCCAGTTGGAGAAGTTGGCCCTGCCAGTGAAGAGACACTTCACAAGTGCCAGTCTTGTATAAATAAGGAGGCTAGTGCCTCACTTAGACACACAACTCACTTTCTCATTGAGAGACAAGTTTCGAAACTGCGGTTAGAGAAGAAGGAGAGAGAGTGGCGCATCTTTGGGAGAGGATCTTCTGTATTAGTTTATCTCTTGCCATTGTATTGGCTATCTATAATAAGGAAGTTTTGTTGGTTTTCTTCCCCTAGAGGGTTTCCCAGGATAAATGTTGTGTCTCTTGTGATTGTGTATTTCTCAGTGATCTTGCATTATGCTATTGTTATCTATTGAAATGCAAAGAACTATAATAATGGCTTAAACATTAACATTATTGAATTGAAAATGAGCTAATAATCGAAAGTGGAAGGCTTTAAAAACATAATATCTACCTTCACAAGTGATCATTCTGGTGATGATTATCAGAGGGTTAATTAGCTCCTCTTTAATCCACTCCTTAGAGTATCCCTTACCTCCAGAGATATTCTGAAATTCAGGTTTAGAGACCCTATTGTAGCTTTCTCGTGGCAACTGGTGATGTTTAAACCAGCGATCTCCAACTCTTGGAAGCTTTGTGGCTGAGGCAATTGACTCCTGAGAGACCACGAAGGTGAGAGACCCCACACATGCCATCCTCCCATCAAATCCAAGGGTGAATTGCATAGAAACGTTGTCATCGTGGCCTTGCAAATGAGCCAAGAATGGTCTCCACCTTACGTGAAGGAACACTTCCCTGCACTGTGCGAACTCGAGGATAGCAAAGAGGTCAGCATAGGAGGACGACTCATACCGTTTGGGCATGGTGACAGTGTGGAGAATGAACCGAGGGTGGAATTTGATAGAGGACGAGCACAATCAGGCAGAGGATGAGTGTGATTAAGCAGAGGGCGAACGCAATTGAGCATAGGGTGAACGCACTACATAAATGGGATAGCAATTTGAGCGATCCCTCTGTTTTTGAATGCGCCCAAGGTGGAAATGGTTGAATTCATTGATAAATTCATCACACACAAGTTTCCATGTGTGAGCATGAATGCGCCGATATCGAACTCGAAGACCATCTTTTGGAGGCAATCCTAATGATGAAGGAGTTAGATCAATGTCCAAGTCTTCGACTTGGACATTTGATCATAAAAATGTTTAAGAATTATATCATTTAATTCTCAATTGTTATTAACTAACTCATCATACAACTGAACAGCCAAAATAAATTCAAGTGATTCTTGGTTACCTAAAATCATGGACATTTATTGTGTGTATACAGCTCGTCTGATCCTTCATATGGTGCGTCATTCGGTCATCCATATGGCACCTCATATGTTATTTCAAATGGCACCCCATACAACACTCCATATGGTACTTCTATGCGAAATGAAATCTGTTCATCCTGTAATGGATGTTTTATCCATAGCACTCAGTCTTAAAACATTTTGACAGTCATAGTGAACAGGAGCAGAGACAGGACAAGAGTGTTCCATTATTACTTGTTTTTCCATTGTGCTCACACAATCTGTTCCTCTATCTCGCATATTATAAGGCATGTAATCACAACTCGGTAATGAACAGTCTGTAAAGAAAAACAGTTAAGTGGTATGTCAAATAAATGTACAACAGTTTATAACACACATGGAATATTTAGCATTTCAAAATAAAATAATCGTCGATATAATATCCTATATCAT
>JASDQU010438078.1:44519-67164 GCA_032191745.1 Picea mariana
TCATGTAACATACAAATAGGTCTAGAGGTACACATCTCAATGTCTAACAAAGTCTAACTGACTCCAAACAAATGCTAAACTTTGAATTATTAAGATTAATAAACAACAATGTTCTAACTACCCAAGGTCAAAATATGGGGCGTTACATACACCCACCCTTCAAGAAACTTCGTCCCGAAGTTATGATCATTCACAATATGAGGAGAATTTATGACACAACTTCTATTTATCTTTCGCGATAGCAAACCTTGCGTTATACTGGTCTCATTGGACAATGACTTGATTAAAACATGTCGAGGCTATTAATATATTGATTTCAACTATTCATGTTTAGTAGGCACCTTACTATGTCTTGACTTTATTTTATTACCATTTAATGAAACGACATGCTTCTCTTATAGATTTATTCTTCCTAGGTTGTATATTAAAGTATAGTCTTCTAGTTTGATAGCCAATTAGAATCTTATCTCATTATTGGTTCTTTAGTTAAGTGAATCTTATATTGAGTTTGTTTATAGTTTAAGCCAAGCATATAATTCCACCTAGAATATCTTAAAGTTTATAACCAATTATAATTGACTTTACTATCACTCTAACTTGAGTGATACAATACATATGCCATCATAAAATTTCCCATGCTTAGGAACATTGACTAATATACTATTAAATGATTTTCATGTGATGTCATCACTTCACTGTTTGTTTTTCTATTGTCATGAATATATCTCTTTTCTTAAGTTGTATAGATTATATCTCAAACAAGTTAATTGTCTAGTATATGATTCTCTTCATCACGGTCAAGGAAAATCCTACTTTCTATCATCAATTCACTATTACAAATATGCCTATACATAAAGAGCATCGTGTTGCTACGTGAGTTAGTGAACATTTTATATTAAAAAAAAATTGACTACAATATTTCATTCCAAATATTTAGTTATTTGTCCTTGAGGTCTTCTCTTCTCAACATTGTACTTCTTACGCCTCAAAATTATATCCTCTATACCTACATAGTACTTACCATCTTTGGTAACTAGCTCTTTTCTTGTTTATTTCTAGCAGTTTCAAGTTCTTTCTTTTACTATGAAAGACGTTTTTAACAATGGGAAGCATGTGTTCATCATTCCTCATATATTTATTTACTTATTTACTTTCAAACAAAGTTTCTTCATAGGGAAAAATACTTGTTAGTGAACAAGTAGTTGCTAGACCAATTAATGCATTTCAAGGTGTGTCCTCCCATTTAGATAACTCACCCCTCGTACAATGAACCCGTGCATAGTGACTAATAGAACTCAGTTGATATACCATGCCACACCTTATGACATAATAAAACGCATTTTCATGATACTTCACTTATCATTCTAACTCAAGTTCTAAATTCACAACATAGGCTCACTTACATTATCCATTTGAATGTTCATTAGAATGTGGAACTAAACATAAGCATCCACTACAGTCTTATGTTGTCAATATCACCATACTAACCTACATAATGATTAAGTACAATGCACAACTTCCTCCTTCGCACTACACTCTCTCTAGGCTCAAGACCCTTTCCCACTCACTCCTAAGTATAAAAAAAACCCAAGTGCATAAGATACAATCCTAAGCTATCAAAACCTTCAATAGCACACCACACCAATTTCTCCATTAACTAAGTAATATTTTACTATCCAATGGTAAATTGCTACATGACCTTCCCTCTATTGAGAATAAGTCTCACCAGAAAGGCCATAAAATTAATCTAGATATTCTCATGCACAAGACATATAATACACAATAATTAAGAGTAGAACACATCATTAGTTGTTTCTGATAATCATAATTTTTATGGAGACCATAACATTCATTGACCTCCCCATGAAGCCCACCACTTTTTGCCTCACAAGTTGTCATTGTCTCTCTTGCAATGATGATACATCCTTCACTCTTAGGAATATTGAGATTAGTTACTTTAGATGATTCTAACCAAGCCCTCACATCCACTCGCATAGTGTCCTTTACCATTTATACAAATTCATATGCATGCCTATGATTTCACTTGAAACTAGGTTCAGTCCTCATCTCCCCCTTACTCATTAAGCGGAGGGTGATCCCTAAGTTACATATCATCCACGTTTCGTGTGTCAAAGATTTATTTCACTACTCCACTCCAAACCTTAAAACATGTCAAGTTGGACTAGAATGACTCAAACAAGTTTAATTATAATGTGCAAATCAAGTTCTTCATTCTCCACTCTAAGAACTTGATTCCACAGCCAAGCTCGTAGATACTATATAACAATACACTTACATTCCTTCTCATGCTCACAACGCCATACACCACAACTTAAGTTATACGTTTATAGTTTGAATATAAATAACACATTTCATTTACCCTAATTTAAAACCACGTATTAATTTACTCAACTTATACATATATGTATTGTTTGATATATTTATACATCATTATTACCTCTCTTTATTATTGTGAAAACACCACCTATTTATTTATTTATTTTATTTTTAACATGATTGACGTAATTCCTCATTTGATATAATATTTAAATGGATAATTGTTCATATTCACACTATCTATTTATGTGCAATCATTACCTTGAGTAATGTGTTTAAACAACCAAATCTAGTAAGCATTTTCCTTTTACCTAATTTCTATTATATGTAAGAATATAATTTAATTTTAAACAGTTAACTTAGCATGACTTAGTATGGTATTTATTTAAAACTTATAACTAACTTAGTCCCTTAATGGATAATTGCTCAATTTCACGGGATCCATGCATACCCATTTCTTTACACTTGGACAGTATTCCTTAGTGGTATAAAGACCATATTTCAGACCTTTAATTCCTTCCATTCCTTGTCGGAGTGTGCATAGACCAATATCGGCTTCAATCCTATGAAATTTGATGGGGAAAATCGTTCTAAGTGACCTTGATTTGGTCCAACTTGATCCTGATTTGGTCCAGTTCGAGCTAGTTTTAATTTCCATGTCCCTGTAAATTGTTTTGTATATTATAGTCGTCTAGGGTATTTGAGTATTTATTTTGGTACAGTGTAGGATATTTTAGCCTCTAGAATATCCTTACACCACCTATTGTGTACATAAATTCTCACACAATAGCAACAAATGTCACCCATTTGTACAGTACCAAAACTCATGCTATACAACTCAAAATTTATCACATGGGTTTCTTCCTCTTGATAGTTGAGGATCATAATTATAATAATAAAGACCAAAAGGGGGCTTATTGCAGTGGAAAACTTGGGAGGATAAGGTGAAATTAAGAGCTCTGGAACAAGTGCTAGAGAACGTAGGTTGGAGAAAATCAGAGAAGAGAAGAGAGCATGAAAAGAAGAAGAACGTCGACCCATAGTGGACAAAGATCTTGGAATATGCTTGCAAGGATGATGTGGATCTTTGTGAAATAATTGGAAATGATATTGGCAACACTGATTTGGTGAAGCAATGAATAGAGAAGAGGATGAGAAGAAAAAGAAGAGACTTTATGCAACCAAAAATAAGAATTGTGATGGCACACACAAAAAAAAAAATTCCATGCTTCGCATCTCTTGCGCGCTATGGTGGAGGGGCTCAACCCATGGCTTCTTCACCCTTCTCCTTTTCATGGCTAAACTTCGATATTAAACTATAAGATCATGCACAAAGAACCTAACACCCTAAGCTCGTGCCAGTTGTTATTTCAACCTCAAAGTTTATTTAAAAGAAAAATGTAAGCATACTCTAATCTTCAAACATTTTATAATATTTATTTATATTTCTTCTTATAGCATTATTACCATATCCATTTACAATATTTTATTATATTTTAGTTAATTTTATTTACAATATTTTATTATATTTTAGAATCTTCTATTTATCCATGGATCTCACTTTGAAGAATGCTATTTGGTATGAAGACAATGCTTACGTAGAAAAACCAGGATGTGATGTGGCATAGAAGACAGGTGGCAATGGTTTCCCCTCATGTCACAATCACTTCTTATTATTCGAGCATTGTGCCCTCCTTATTTCATCCCCCAATGGATCGATAAATCATACCACTTAGTATGTCGGTATAAATAATAAATGTGATTTTTAAATGAAGGATTCACATGGTGGGATTGATTTGATGGGGGCTCGACATTCTATCAATGGAGGAAAAGAAAGCGTATAAGATACTCCAATGATATTAAAGAAACCTTGGGTTTGAATTACTGACAAGAAAGAGATACACATCATTGAAAATCTCATTATTGCAATTAAAGCCTATTGAAACCCATAATTTATGATAACAAAAGAACCTTTGGTAGGAAGGCATTGATGTGCACAATGGCTGGCAAGAGATAGGATAGTGTTTTCCCAGAACCAGTTTCAGCAATACCATTTAAATCCCTTTCCTTCAGGGCCATTGGCCAACCGTGAGTTTGAATAACCATGGGTCCACTGAAGCCCTCTCTCTCAAGCTATCTGATAACATGATCTGTAAATATTACTTCACGGACGATCTAAAGCGACTTTGGAACATCATGACCTTCAACGGTAATTTCACGTCTTTTATAGGCGCTTACTTCATGATCCCACAAAGCTTCCATGGCGGGGTGTTCCACATATAAATTCTTTTCAAAAGGTATCAGGTTATCGAAATCTTCCTTGGGAAGGGCAGCACCATCTAACTCCCTCCTGTACCTATCAATGTTTCTACCGCCTCTACCTCCATGCCTTCCATCGTAATCTCTTCTTCCACTACAACCACCCTCGTAACCTCTTCCTTTAGAAGAAAAACCATTAGAATCTCCCCCTCCATCAGCTCCTCCCATCCACCCACAAACCAAAATAAAATGCCACCTACAATCCCACCCACAAACTCACTTTTCCACTTCTCGTAGGAGTTGGGGTTGCCATATCTGCACTCAAAGTGATTCATTTTGGAAAAAAGTTTGCAAGGCTGAATCTGATTCAATACTTTACGATATGGTTGCCTTGAACTATATTGACACTATTAACTGAGGTGGTTGTAGTTTAGTGGTGAGAATTTCACGTTGTGGTGGTCATGGAGACCTGTGCTCGAATCCAACAGCCATAAGTTAAACGTTCTCCAGCATTTTTATACTGAAGATAAAACCCTCTATGGTGTAAATTTTAGATTTATTGTATGTATAAATGAAACCTTAGGGTTTGAAACCCTTATCAAAAATTGAATGGAAGAAGCTCAGACCTTCAAATCTCAAGAACAATCGAAAATGGTGGAACTATGAGAGATCCAATCAAGAGGAAAAAGAAGGAATTGATTCAGTGTTTAACCACGTATCTCTTATTTTCCTCTTTTGGCTTGTTTTTTCTTTTTTTTTGAATGGATATCTTATTTTATTTTTTCTCCACTTTGTTTTAGAACTAAGTCCAAGTCGTCTTGAGCTCACACCATATGGGAAAAATGAGACTAATTGCTTTTCAGGGTTATGCTTAGAAGAAAGGTAGATACTATGAGGATACAACCAAGCTAGAAAGAATACCCAGCACCCCATTTCCCTTGTAGATGAGGAATATTAGTACAATATCTCTCTGGTTCCAATACATCAAAAAAAATATAAGCCCTAAGTTGGCATCCATACCGTCTCAGGAGAGCTTCTATTCAATGTACTTATTCTCCGGGTTATATGATGTTGAGCTACAAACTATTTCCTGCTAAGGTTTACTTTTGTTCTTCAAAGTCTGTGATCAGTTCTGAATGAAATCTCTGGTATTTCAACTCTTTCTTGTTACTTAGTACTCTTAACACTGTAGAATATTGTTCTGTAGTTATTGCCTTGTTCGTTTCAGATTTTTTGTTGCTTCAATTTTTTTTAGATTTTCAAATCTAGTTCCAAATTTCAGGTTTCAGATTTTTTTAGATATCAGTTATAATAGCAGAATTTTGGGTTGGATCATAAGTCATAACAGGGTATCAAAGATCCAATTGATCGCAGATTCATTTCATATTCACAGTTACAGTTCAGATTATAAATTAAGTTCATCACAACTTCTCAAATTTTATTCACTAATTTGATGCACCTCTTCTAGACATGAGCATCAATCTCCTTAGCAACAATATTTTCCTATATACATAAGAGAAAAGGACTTTAACACTTCAAACAAACCCTCTTCTCTCACCTTCTTTAACAAAAACGCTAAACGGGTAAGCAAAGATCAAAAGAGTTCATGTCTACATCTCATACCACATCAACGTTAATGAAAAGTAAGAGTAAATAGCACAGGGTTTTCACATTCTCTTCCTGAAAAGGAAGCCAGATAGATTGATCTCATGGTTATTAGTAATTACTAAAGTCTAAAAACTAATGCCAAAAATGAAGCTATGGCAAGCCTGGTCCCCAAGGTGATTGAAGTATCTTCTAGTCAACACAATTACAGCTTCCTCAAAATTTAAGTGCCCATAATATTGAAATGAAATTACATCTGAACTGAATAATACAACTACTAAATAAGCATAAGCACCTTGAATGAGTGGAATGGAAAAGCATTTACATTACTCCAGTTCTAAATAGTTTAAAAAACCAAACTGCCACAGTAAATCAAAGCTTCCAAGGCAAATAGATCCCTTGTTCCACAACTTCTAAACATCTGTTAATTGTTTACATGCAACCTCCTATTTGGATAGAATGCAACTACAAAAGTAAATTGTGCAAAAGTCACTGGGGAATTGGGATTTCATATGCACCATCCCATAATTGCAAAAAGCAAATATAAGGTTAGAACGCAGAATCCAGATACAGACTGACAAAGGTAGCCAAGCCAGATTTCTCACGTAACATATATTGTGGATAACTACTAGACATTATCATGCACAGACTGAATAATTTACTGGGGTTCAAACTTTGTGACTAGTCTTGGCATGGAATAAATGCCAAACCATACAAGGTACCCTAGTTCTGATGCGATAAAACTGCATTGAATGAAACTTCATAAAAAGTGTAAATTGTGACTTGTGACCTTTTGATAATGAAATCAAAAGACCAAATGATTCCCTATAAAGAATGCAGATCGAACCCTGTAAAGATCATAACGCTTCCCTCTTAGTCACTTCTATCTATGAGGCTAAAGTCTATATGTTTTTATCTTATAGTTATTATAGCATAAGATATAGTGGAATTATGATGCAAGATAAGCTTCTTGGACCAGGGAACCGAATGGATTGTTTGATCTTTTACTATTGATTGTTCCATGGTTAAGTAAATATGTGTCAAGGGAATGATCGTTTGGCTCTCTTTAGTTCATATTTTAGTAAGGGTGTTCCTCCTAGATGGAGATTGAATTTAATATAGCTAGGATGATAAAATATACATTTATCATATTGTATAATACATTTCTATTCACTACCATTTCCAGCTCTTTTCTACTTATAAATTTCTTACCATATATAGCTCTTTTCTACTTATAAATTTCTTACCATATATAGCTCTTTTCTACTTATAAATGGCTTACCATTACATATATAGGTTTAATACATGGCTTCGTCAAAGTTTTGTACATGGTTGCAACAATCACTTTACTCTTCGTTTGGAGTAGTTCAAGTAAATATGATGGCCCTTTTTGTCCCTAGTGTTTGAGCCTAAGCTCTGATACCAAATGTAGCACCCATCCACAGGATGCTAAGCAATTAACCATTTATTTAATTACTTACACATTAACAACTTTGTTTTAGCATTATTTCATTGATTTTTATTTACACATTTCTTCTACATCTTCTCAATGATAAATCTAATAACATGATGAAATAAGTAGTAGGCTAACATTAAGATTTAAGAACTTAAAACATAAGTATACCCAAAATATCAATAACAAAAATATCCCTGAAAAATACCTCCTCCTTAGTTTGTAGAAGCTCATCAGTTGTAATGTAGTCCTGGGCGCTTCCATGATTCTTTTCCCACTTGCCCAGAGTGAAACAACAGAATCCTCCCTGCCAACTAGGAGCCTAGCCGGCTTCCTAGCTCCAAGAAACCTTTTGGTTTCTTGGCCCTCCGTGCCTATGACTCCAAGAAAAGCAAAGCACAAATGCTCAAAGAAAACTATCAGAAGAATTATCTTCCAAAAATTTCACAACCTCTCATCATGCTCCAACCTCTCCATCCCCCTCCTCTCTACTTCTTCTCCCTATTTATCAAGTTTCCATACACACTTCCCCAAGTCTCCTCACTCCCCCCTCATTACTATCCATCAACCTTCCTTATCTAGATATTTGGGGAAAATATTAAAATAAAACTAAATATAAATGACTTGCATTAAACAACAATAAATAAAATAAAAAGTCATTATTCTCATGCTAGATAATAAATGTTATTTGATAATTTTCCTGAAAATGTACATAACACTCCACCATGCTCATTTAATTCATCACACCCACTATCTATCAAATTCAAGAAAGTATTTAATGCTTCTAGATATTTGTATGCAATATAATTTACATATTCAATAAACATTCAATTAAATAGTTAACAATTTATTTTAATAATTAATACATTAATTACTTATACTAGTATACATGGGTAGGGTATGTGTGCATAGCTAGCGGACACATATCTTATGCATGTACTAACGATAAACACTCATTGCCTCTAGTGCATAGTTCCTATATGATCACCAAGACATGTAGGACAACAGTTCAAGTAATGCATCATTTAATAATTTTAACGAACTAAATTACACCAATTAATCAATAACTCATTGTCACACTTAAAATATCAATATGAAATCAAAGAGGGTTTTAAACATGGTAGGAACCAAGTGAGTAAAAAATAGTGGCATCTCTAATCCCCAATCAGTATTCTCAATTAACATCGAACCATCCTTCCTTCCTAACCTACTTCCATCTTCCAACCTATCCTTTCCTCTGTTGGACTAAGCTGGAGCGTCAACTATATTGACCTAACTCCAGATAGAACCCATAAGCGGAAGTGTCATACATCTCGACCAAGCTTCCCCAACAGACAACTAGCAGTCGTCATCACACGTCTAGGGGAGCGTGACTTCACACAACCCCCCCACGACTCTAGGTTTCGGAGGATAAACGGTGGGAAATACCTCCACCCCTCCTCATAGAACTAGGGTCAACACCCTATATCGAGCCATACTATGCAACTATTGTTCTTAGATTCACATCATCAAACATCCACTCTGGGTAAGTTGTGCATCCTGTCAAAACCACACTTACCATAGATCATAGTAATATTTCGAATCATAAATTAAAGAGTAAGTACAACTTATAGCATACAATATCTTCCTGATGTCTACAACACCCCAGTTATCTCAATACTATAGTCATTTGGCTATCACATAGTTCATCATCCTGTAGGTTAGTTCACCAATAACACATATTGATGCAGATACATCCCAAATTTATATAAAAATCCATATTTACATTGACACTCAATTAAGAAATGTATTCCTATTTACATCATGCATTGCATCTATTATACTTTCAGAACATAACTTGAATTGGTATACATGCACCCAACTTACCCATTTTAATTTTCATGTTTAAATAATCAAATAACTATCTTTTTCATGAGCATATATCATATAACATACAAATAGGTCTAGAGGTACACATCTCAATGTCTAACAAAGTCTAACTGACTCCAAACAAATGCTAAACTTTGAATTATTAAGATTAATAAACAACCATGTTCTAACTACCCAAGGTCAAAATATGGGGCCTTACAGGACACAAAAAATTTAGCATTCCCGAATTAGTTTTCTTTGAAACAAAGGTTCCTGGACACAAAAAAATTGAAATTTATCAAAAATTAATAATGTCTGTTACATCAAATAGTAATAACGTCTTGCAACAAAGGCATTCCCAAATTAGTTTTCTTTGAAATTTATCAAAAATTAATAATGTATGTTACATATTTTTGGAAATTTAAATGTTTTTGTCATATAGACGAGGATTGGGGCTCTCATGGACCATAAAAAGAATTAAGTACAAGAATTAGGAATGTTGAAAGAAGAAGTGCGTGACGGTAGAGAGGAAGACCTGAAAAGAAAAAATTTGAAGTTATGAGTGTTTGGTTACATTTTTTTATTTAAAGAGATATAATAACTGGATTGATAAAGAAAACAAGATGACAGTATAGACTTACTAGGAAGCTGATGTGATTTTGTTGTTTTCGTCGATGGTTAGTGGAATCGTGTCAACCGGTTATTGGCCCTCCTGGATGAGGTTTTCCATTCTCCATTGGAACCATTCTTCAATCTAGCTTCTCATGGGGGCCATGTTGATTTCATCCCGGATTTCTATGTCATAAAGGTCGTTTTCTAATTTCCTTAGATCCATTGAAATACTATGCAAACTCTATTCAATTTCTTCATTGTGTGTCGAATAGTCCAGTACCCAACACTCGATCTCATCTACACGATATTCAACTATGTCGTAAAACTTTTCAAAAGACAATCCCTTTAAAATATCATGTTTTTCATCGAAGGCTTATTTTGTCATTGAAAAGGATTTGAGAATTAAGTTTGGGTCTTGAACCTCATTGGTACTTCCGACTAAGTCTATTTGGATCAGGTTTGTGAATAATTCTTCCTTTTATAATCTGTCTTGTTTACATGATTCGACAATGAGCTCCAGGTTCTTAACTTTATTTTTCCAGCATGCTTTTACTTTTTTGGTCCGCTTTGGGGAGGGGAGATTCTCTTGTCTTCTTTTCAATTCCAAGGTGTTGATGGCATGGTTGGAAAAATGGGTCAGCACCTGTTCACATAAACATTGATCATAATGATTTGCTCGAACAGTTGTAGGCGAATTTAAAAAATGGGTCAGCACCTGTTCACATAAACGTTGATCATTTTTTAAATTCGCCTGCAAATGTTCGAGCAAATCATTTTCCCTGTTTTGGAAAGAAACTATATTTTGTTATGTTTCCCAGGCTTCAGTAACTAGCTGCATTCTTTTCTTTATGTTATTCTCTACAAGGGATCTTGACGATGCAAGGAGGGTAGATGATACTTTCATCTTGGTTGCAGTGATAGTAGGCACGTTTTTTGCTAAAGGAATGGAAAATACTGGGGTAGCAATGAAACCCTCCTCAAATTCCTTGAGGCGGTCTTTCAGTTTGGCATTTTCCACTTCAATTCCTCCAATGGAATCATCAAGAACATCATCGGTTACACGGTGAAATAGGGAGATTTGAGACGACCACATTTTCCTAAAGTTAATCTCTGTGTGAGATTTGTCTTTCCTATTTGTTACATCTCTCTTTTCAATAACCATATTTTTAGATTGTCTGTCAAAAACAACGCTCTCGAATATGAAGGATTCATCTTCATCAAAAATTTCAGTCTCAGCTATTTCCATTGCGGACAGACCAACTTTGTGCATGTGCTCAGTTTCAATTTCAAGTTGCAACTGTTCACTTTCAATTTTGAGTTCGTCTGCCTGCCTGCATTGTTTTTTCTCTTCTTCGTCAGTGGAATTTTGTGGGAACTATCAATTTTTATGCGAGGAGGGTTCTTATCTCCTCCTCCATTTGAACATTTATGGGTTGTTTTCTTATTGGGGTGATCCATCGAAGTGATGCTCTGTGATGTCGTGCTCTTGGGAGTGTTGGCGGGGGACTGAGAAATCTTTACACCGGATACTTTTCCCTATTGTCTGTACAATTAAGTTGCGCTTTGCAATGTCTCTATGTCGCAATCACCAAAAGAAGGATTGTTGTCGTAACTGTCCCTGTCTTTGGTTAGGTGTCTATGGATAAAAGAGATGCTAAATCCAACTTCCAATAAATGTTCTCGAAAAATCCCATTAGGGTCGAACCCTTTTAGCCTTTCAACAAATGTTAGGTTCAATTTCTTGAAATCGCTGGCAAATTCATCAATCTTGTTGACGTTTCTACACACGAAGTCCCCAACTTTCCAAGGCAAAGGAATGAACTATTTTTTTTTCCTTGTCATGGAAAAAATGAAACCAGTGGTTGTATTGCCTTGTTATTTCTACAACAAACATCTTGTCTGTGATGTGGCATGGAAGGAAAGCAGGATTTCCCTTGGAGCCAAAGACCATTAGTACACTGTGATTTTCCTTTTGTTCAAGTGTGCCCTTCCTATTCAAAAACTTGGTTGCCTGGCCAAACATCTGCCGAGCATCCTTCCCTAACAATAAATCTTTGAAAATTGAGACAAAGTCATTAAAAAATTCATAAAAACAACGGGAGGCCTTGTTCCTCCACAGGGCCTGGTACCAGAATGTTATTGGTTCGAATCCATAGTTTATTTTCTTGGAAAGAGACAGTTTTGGAAACAGACAACAATGCACTATTGCAAAAATCAAGTAGGATGACAAATAAAATTTATTCGATTCTTTGAATCGTGACAACTGGGAACAAATCTCAATGAAAATTACCTTCCCTCAATCGAAAATGAATTGTTCCTTGAATTTGAAGTACAAAATATAAATAATTATATGGGAAATGCTTGTCATGGATGCCTGTCTCGTTATTCTTGTAAACAACCAAGCAATTTCTCGGAATGGATTTCTAAAGGAAATTACCTGCAACTTTGTGATATCTTCAGGAACTATTGTTGGGTCTTCGAGGAACTCGGCTAAGATGTCCAACCCATTATCATGTTTTTCTAGAAACTGCTTGCATTCTTGTCCTCTGAAGGTCAATGTTGGCTCCGACAATTTTAACATCTTGCGGAAGACCTGAGGTGACAAAGAAATAGGAGAATGGTCGCGCAGTGGAATAATTATTTGGCTTGGAATATATTTTTCGGTGCACCAAGAGACCACCTCCTTACAGTCAAAAACCTCAGGGATGTAGCCTGCATGAGTGATTCCATAGGTCCAAATCACTTCATTCTGGGAAGAATAGGATGAATAGTAAAAGTATGCCCTAGACCACTAGAAGTTTTGGTCCTGATGTCTGAAGATATTTACTGTATCTCCACAAAATTGTTGTCGACATGCTGCCATAAGTTTACAAGAACGTTTGTTTTCTCCAGATTATGAATGAAATGAAAAGTTGGAAGGGATAATATAACACGGCGCAAATCTTGGTCCAATGCGTGTGAATGGGAGATCTCTTCAAGACTTTCGCTCATTAATGAAAATTTCAAAAGTTGTTGCATGATGTGTTGTTAACCTTTAACACTAGTAATTGCATACATAGAAATGTGAACATGACAGATATGAAAATGAGCTATTAAGAATTGTATATTGCTTGAACGGGCCAACGCGACGACCCATGTTTGAGATGAACAATCGGAAGGGACAATATAACTCTCTACAAATCTTGGTTTAATGTGTAATAATGGGATATCTCCTCAAGTGTTTCGCTCATTATTGACAATGTTGATGGTTCTTGCATGAAAGGTTTCTAATTGCATACTAAGAAAAAAGTACGGAGGTCGCGGGGACAGGAAAAAGCAGCTTCAAAATAGGGTTACAAGGTAAAACTATTCGAAGTGAGTGCACGAGGGTCAAATTGTATGTCTCAGAACTTTTTGAGTGTAATTTGCGTAACACTGAAGAGGGTATGATAGGACAGTCTAGAGGGAAATTTGTATATCACTAGTAAGAGCATAACTAATGTATAATAGGAAGGACATGAATTTAGTGGGGATGGAAGGAAATGACAGATATTTTGAAACATTTGTGAGTCGTGGTAGAGTAAAGCTTGCAAGTGTGAGGAGTCTGTGGTGGAATTGTAGATCAAGGAAGTTTTGAGTGCACGATGTATATCATGGAACAAGAAGCAGTAGAGTTCGAAAGCGCCAACCTGGCAACCACGGCCATAAAATTGGCTAAGTATGGAAAGGAATAGCGATCGGTCAGATTCGTCATGTGAGGATATAGATGGAAATGAAGATATGTCAGCCCGCCAACGCTGGAACCCGCTATCATAGAAAGGCGACCAAGTATATAACCATAAAGCGATAATACATGGGAAGAAGAAAAGGGAAAAAGGACTAAGGAGTCCACAGTGGAATTGTAAATCACAAAAAATTTGAGTGCAAGATGTATATCACGAAACAAGAAGCAATAGAGTTTGAATGCGCCAACCCAAAACAGTGACTAAGAATTGGAGATTTCGAGAACCCGTCAACACGAGGATCCAAAATAGGTTGACAAGGTCTCCCCAGAAGACGTGAGGCCCTGACGGTCAAATTGTATCACTTGGAACATTTGAATGCATAATCTGTAACATGGAAGAGGGGATGATATTGGAACCCGGTAGTCAATTTGTATATTGCAGAGGGCTGGATGCTAATTGTTTTGTACCAGTGTGTGCAGTTGTCTCTAGTAAGAGCATAACTAATGTATATTAGTAAGAACAAGAAGTTAGTGGGGATGGAAGGCAACGACAGATACTTCGAAACATTTATGAACCATGGTAGAGTGTATCTTGCGACTTCGAGGAGTCCATGATGGAATTGTAGATCACAGAAGTTTTGAGTGTAAGAAGTATATCACGGAACAAGAAGCAGCAGAGTTCGCAAGCACCAACCCAACAACCGCGGCCATAAAATTGGATAAGTATGGAAATCAATTGCGATCGGTGGGATTCGTCATGTGAGGATATAGATGGAGATAAAGATATGCCAGCCCACAAACGCTGGAACCCACGATCATAGAAAGGAGACTAAGTAGATAACTACAAAGTGATAATACAAGGGAAGGAGAAAAGGGAAAAAGGGATAAGGAGTCTGTGGTAGAATTGTAGATCACAAAAATTTTAAGCACAAGATTTATATCACGGAACAAGAAGCAGTAGAGTTCGAAAGTGCCAAACCGAAATAGTGACTAAGAATAGGAGATTTCGTGAATGTGTCAACATGAGGATCCAAAATAGGGTGACAAGGTCTCCCCAGAAGACATGAGGCCCTGACGGTCAAATTGTATCGCTCGAAAATTTTGAATGCATAATCTGTAACACAGAAGAGGGGATGATGTCAGAACCCAATAGCCAATTTGTATATTGAAGAGTGTCGGATGCCAACTGTTTCGTACTAGTGTGTTCAATTTTCACTAGTAAGAGAATAACTAATGTATATTAGGAAGGATAGGAAGTTAGTGGAGATGGAAGGCAACGACAGATACTTTGAAACATTTGTGAATCGTGGTAGAGTGAAGCTTGTGAATTTGAGGAGTTCGCGGTGGAATTAGATGATGGAAGTTTCAAGTGCAAGATGTATATCACGAAACAAGAAGCAACAGAGTTCGAAAGCGCCAACCAGGAAACCGCGGCCATAAAATTGGCTAAGTATGGAAAGGAACAGCGGTCGATCGGATTTGTCATGTGAGGATATAGATGGAGATGAAAGATGGAACCCATGATCATAGAAAGGAGACTAAGTATATAACCAGAAAGTGATAATACACGGGAAGAAGAAAAGGGAAAAAGGGTTGAGTGTGCGGTCGAATTGTAGATCACAAAAATTTTGAGTGCAAGATGCATATCATGGAACAAGAACCAGAAGAGTTCGAAAGCGCCAACCAAAAATAGTGACCAAGAATTGGACATTTCGTGAACCCATCAACACGAGGATCCAAAACATGCTCACTAGGTCTCTCCAGAAGACGTGAGGCGTCGACATTCAAATTGTATCGCTCGGAAAATTTGAATGCATAATGTGTAACACGGAAGAGGGAATGATGTCGGAATCCAGTAGTCAATTTGTATATTGCGGAAGGTCTGATGCCAACTGTTTTGTACCAGTGTGTCCATTTGTCACTAGTAAGAGCATAATTAATGTATGTTAGGAAAGACAAGAAGTTAGTGGGGATGGAAGGTAGCGACACATACTTTGAAGAAGTTGTGAGCCATGGTAGAGTGAAGCTTGTGACTTCAAGGAGTCAGCGTTCGAATTGTAGATCATGAAAGTTTTGAGTGCACAATGTATATCACAGAACAAGAAGTAGCAGAGTTCGAAAGCGCCAACCCGACAAACGCCGCCATAAAATTGGCTAAGTATGGAAAGGAACAATGGTCAGTTAGATTTGTCATGTGAGGACATAGACGGAAATGGATATATGTCAGCCTGCCAATGCTAGAAGCCGCGATCATAGAAAGGCCACTAAGTAAATAACTAGAAAGAGATAATACACGAGAAGAAGAAAAGGGAAAAAGGACTAAGGAGTCTGAGGTGGAATTGTAGATCATGGAAATTTTGAGTCAAGGTGTATATCACGGAACAAGAAGAAACAGAGTTAAAAAGTGCCAACTCGGCAACCGCAGGCATAAAATTGGCTAAGTATGGAAAGGAACAAGAGTCGGTCATATTCGTCATGTGAGGATATAGATGGAGATGGAGATATGTCAACCCGCCAACGATGTAACCCGTGATTATAGAAAGGAGACTAAGTATATAAATAGAAAGAGATAATACACGGGAAGAAGACAAGGGGAAAAGGGCTAAGTATCTCACAGAAGAACATCTATTATTCATTTATTAATGCAAATCCTTTCGAACCCCTGGTGAGTTCTCACTAGTAAAGGCATAAATTGCATATCACAGAAGTTCTTTGGGTGCAATATGTATATGTTGGAACAAGGGAAATAAGTGTTGGATACTGCGAACAGGGGACATAAGTGATGAATACCGCAAATCACAAAACAAGAAGTAGTAGAGTTCGAAAGAGCCAAACCAGCAACCGCGGCCATAAAATTGGCTAAGTATGGAAAGGAACAACGGTCGGACGGATTTGTCATGTGAGGATATAGACGAAGATGAATATATGTCATCCCGCCAATGCTAGAACCCACGATCATAGAAAGGACACTAAGTAAATCACCAAAAAGCGATAATAAACGAGAAGAAGAAAAGGGGAAAAGGACTAAGGAGTCTGCGGTGGAATTATAGATCACAGAAATTTTGAGTGCAAGATGTATATCATAGAACAATAAGTAGCAGAGTTGGAAAGTGTCAACCCGACAATCGCAGGCATAAAATTGGCTAAGTATGGAAAGGAGCAATGGTCGATTGGATTCGTCATGTGAGGATATAGATGGAGATGAAGATATGTCAGCCCGCCAACGCTGGAACCCATGATCATAGAAAGAAGACTAAGTATATAACGAGAAAACGATAATACACAGGAACAAGACAAGGGAAAAAGGGCTAAGTATCTCTCAGAAGAACATCTATTGTTCGCTTATTAATGGAAATCCTTTCGAACCCCTAGTGAGTCCTCACTAGTAAAGGCATAAATTGCAGATCACAAAAGTTCTTTGGGTGCAATATGTATATGACAGAACAGGGGACATAGGTGTTGGATACCGCAAACCCGGGACCCGGTGATTAGATAATTGGCTAAGTAATGAAAGGGACCAGAGTCGATTGGGCTCATGGTGTGAAGACATAAGTAAAGAGTGGTCAATTTGTGAATCCATGAGGCCATGATAATATAGTTGTGACTAAATATAGAACCACAAAGGGATAATAGAGGGGGGGGGAAGAGAAAAATTAAGAGTTTTTATACATCCCTGGGGACAAATTGTATATTGCGGAACTCCAGGCACTGTTTGCAGGTCGCGGAAGATTCAAAATATAGTTTTGAGGTCGTCAATCCAGGAACCCGCAATCGAAAAAATGTACAAGTATGGAACACGAAAATGTTGGTTGGGATTTTTTTTCACTAATATATTGAAATTTGTAATAGCTTTTCCATTACCTGGCAAGATCTTCTTTGCATTTTTTTGGACAAGTTCTATAGGGATGGTTGGTTGTCGAGACTTTTTCTCATTAATGAAGATTTTTAAGGTTGTTGCATGATGTCGTTTTAGTATTAAACCTTTGGTGTTGCATATCTAGAAAGAAGTATGAGGATGGGAAGAATAGGAAACACTAACTAGGAGTTGGAGTTTTTGTGAACCCGCCAACATGAAGATCCAAAATAGGGTGACAAGGTTTCCCTGGAAGACGCAAGGCCCGGATGGCCAAATTGTATAGCTTGGAACATTTGAATGCATAATGTTTAACACGGAAGAGGGGACGATGTTGGAGGATGGTAGTCAATTTGTATATGGCGAAGGAGTGGGTGCCAATTCTTTCATACCAGTCTATCCATTTGTCACTAGTAAGATCATAGTTAATGTATATTAGGAAGGATGCGAAGTTGGTGGGGATGGAAGGCAGCGACAGATACTTTGAGAGAAGTTAATGTATACGAGGACCACGCAGTGGAATTGTAGATCACAGATGTTTTGAGTGCAAGATGTATATCACAGAACAATAAACAATCGAATTTGTAAGCACCAACCTGACAACCGCGGCCATAAAATTGGCTAAGTATGGAAAGGAACAGTGGTCTGTCGGATTCGTCATGTGAGGATATAGATGGAGATGAAGACATGTCAGCCCGCCAACCCTGGAACCGGATATCATAGAAAGGTGACTAATTATATATCCAGAAAGAGATAACAGACGGGAAGAAGAAAAGGTGAGTTTGTATGTGCCAACCCGAAAACCGCGGCCATAAAATTGACTAAGTATGGAAAGGAAAAACGGTCGGTCAGATTCGTCACGTGAGGATATAGATGGAGATGATGATATTTCAGCCCGCCAGCCCTGCAACCTGGGATCATAGAAATGCAACTAAGTATATAACCAGGAATTGATAATGGACGGGAAGAAGAAAAGGGGAAAAGGGCTAAGTATCTAATAGAATAAAATCCATTTTTTTGTTTATTAATGCCAATGTTTTCAAACCCCTGTTGTGTTCTCACTAGTAAAAGCATAAACTACAGATCAAGGAATTTCTTTGGCTGCAAGATGTATATGATGGAACAGGGGACATACATGTTGGAGACCGTGAACCCAGGACCTGGTGGCCAGATAATTGGCCAAGAGAAAGTTTTGATATTTATTTCAATAGTATTCATACTAATATATATTAATGGATTATTTTTGTTTCAAATGAAAATCATCTCCCAATTTGTAGGATGTTGTTCGGTTCACAAATTTCATTGAAACCACAAAATTTTTTACTACAAGATGTATATAACGCAACAAGAAGCAACAGAGTTCGAAAGCGCCAACCCGGAAACCGTAGCCATAAAATTGGCTAAGTATGGAAAAGAATAGTGGTCGGTCGGATTCATCATGTGAGGATATAGATGGAGATGAAGAAATGTCGGCCTGCCAACCTTGGAACCCGCAATCATAGAAAGGTGACTAAGATAGAACCAGAAAGCAATAATAGATGGGAAGAAGAAAAGGGGAAAAGGGCTAAGTATCTCACAGAAGAAAATCTAATGTTCCTTTATTAATCCCAAGATTTTTGAACTCCTGGTGAGTTATCACTAGTTAAAGCATAAATTGCAAATCACGAAAGTTCTTTGGCTGCAAGATGTATATGACGGAACATGGGACATAGTTGTTGGATATCGCAAACCCGGGATCTGGTGGCCAGAAGGTGAGTTATCACTAGTTAAAGCATAAATTGTAGATCATGGAAGTTTTTTGGCTACAAGATGTATATGACGACGCAAGGGACATAGTTGTTGAATATCGCAAACTCAGGACCCAGTGGAAGATAATTGGCTAAGTTTTGGCTAAGAGGACGTTTTTATATTTATTCCAATAGTACTCATATTAGTATATATGCACGGATATTATCAAATAGAAGAAGATGCAATATATGAAAGATATTGAACAGGAACATGGCGTCAACACTTGAGTTGCCTTGTTGTAAGTCATTAATTCATTCCATTTACGAGACCCAAAGAATGAAATCAGGATAGGTCCTCCAATTTCTTTCTTTAAGTATAGGGTCAGTGCCACATAAGTATGGCCTATGACAAATTATTCTTCCATGTAAAATGTAAGCAACGAATAAAGTAACCTTTATTTAAATTGAAGTAATGAGCAGTAGAAAGAAAATCTTGTCGTCCATGTTTAAAGACACCGAAAAAAAGGTACAAAATAAAATGAAAAGCAATACTAGAGATTGGAAAACAACATAAAAAAAAATCGCAAATATTCTATATTCAAATAAGATGGGTTACAAAATACAGTTGAGATGTTTTGCCACAATGATTGTGATTTGGCCTGTCGTCGACCAATAAAAAATATGTACAATGATGAAGCTTGCTGACAGTCTTCTTGATGATCAAATCCTTTATTTGTGAAAAACAATGAGTTGAATATCAATTTCGGGTCTTGGACTTAATTGGTACTGCCAACTAGATCTATCCCAGTTTTTTGAATAGATTGTCTCTTCTAGATATGGCTTGCTTGCATTGGCTAGTTATTCAACATTCCATTCTTTGTTAAGTATTAATTTCCCTCTGTCGTCGAAAACTTGGGGTTTAAGGTGATTTCCTTGTAATGTTCCTGAACATTAACATCCGAGACAACTTAGAAATGCGATTCAGGCCCAATTCAAAGTCGAGGGAGTCGTTTTATGTGACATCGGTTATGGGACAAAAAAAAAAATTCAAGTATGTTGTGACTGTTGTTCTCCCCGTATTCGATCATCTATTTGGCTGAAAAGCCTGCCTGAAGATTTGTATGTTGAACTTCTTTTTTTTATTAGAATAAATTGGAAGGAACATCCAAGCCAGCTGCAAAATTTTCTTCTGTTGAAGTACATGACTTCTTCCAGCAACACAGGTTTGGAAAGTGTATCAAATGCTGCAGATCGCATCAGAATATATCTTTCATCATAATGGTGGTAGACATGGAGGCCCATAGAAAGGTCTGGAATGTTCGGAGGTGACACCAAATATGTGGAGTTTGTAACTACATCCATAGGACAACGAACAAACTTTGACAAAGAACATGGATTTCTGTCAAGTATGTTACCACACCCAGAAGTAGCTCAAAAAACTTGAAATAGAAACTTATGTAGTTATAATATGTCATTTTATCCACCCATACAGTTTCTACTACCCTCTTCTAGGTACATTCGTGAATGGAGTAATATTTCACGTCATTTACAAACATCACGGACCATTTTTCAAGCCACATTAAGTGTGACGCCCCTCACGAAGACAAAGTCGTGTGTGCACTGCAGAATTCGATACACTTGCCAAATCTGTGTTGTTGGAAGAAACTATATACTAAGAAGAAGTATTTTGCATGTGACCTGAAAATCCATTCCAACTCCCAACAAGAAAACAAAGAAGATCAAGAAACAAATCTCCAGGTAGGGCTTTCAACCAACCAAAGCATCGAATATAAGGAGAACACCAACCAAAAGATAATTGTTCTTTTTTTTCCCCCTGTCTGAGTTTCTGTTAGATAACATAATTTTTTTTGGCTCAAATATCACGTCACATAAAACCAGTCTCTCTTCTTTCATTTGGGCCTCAATCACATCTCTAAGTTGTCTTACATGTCCATGACCAGGAACATTAGAATGAAGGCACCCTAAAGCCCAACCCTTTGATGATAGAGAGAAATGGAAATAAGTATTTAAAAGCAACGTTGGAGGATGACAATATGATCTTCCATAGATTTTAGGTTAATTTGTTTTAATGACATATGCTCTCAATATTTTCGCTTATTAATGCCAATCTTTTTGAATATGTACGTTGAATAGTGACTAATATCACGTATTAACATTCTCATATCCGAGCAAATTCTCAAATCTGACATCTAACATATGCACAATATTAAATAGGGACATGATGTCAAGGCCTTTGTGGGTGACACGTTTGTGAATGGTAGCGAGGTAGTACAGTAATGCACTGTTACTATGATGAAGCCTTTAAAAAACTAAAAGAGCCAATATTTTTTTATTTTTTTTTCCAAATTCAAAATGCAGGCAAAAGAAATTACCAGATCCCATAATATTCATCTGTCTATTCATTTTAATGGGAGATGTCCTCAAGATTTCCACTTATTAAAGCCAATCTTTTTGAACTTGTCTAGTCGGTTGTGACTTTTGAAAGCATAATTAATGTCTATTGGGAAGGGAAAAAATTGCAGGGATGGAATTTGACAGGGAAATTGCCCGTCACGGGCCAATTTGCCTGTCAAATACGGTTAAAAATCTCAGAAAACCATCAACCTCTTTCATTAAAATTGGCAAAACGGGTATGAGAATAGTAGAAACCGTCAAATTTAACGGGCTTTAAAAATTTGAAATTCCAACCCTGGGTGGAAGGTAGCATAGATGGAGGGGAGTGACAAATTCTTTTAAACTTTTATGAACCCGGAAAGGCATCAACCCGCCAAACTTTGAAAACTTGAATAAGTATGGATAGGTAGGTTGGATAGACAAACTAATTGTAGGCAGAGGCACGATTGCGAGTTCGAGCAGTGTGGGGTCAAATTGTAGAGCACAAAAGTTCTGGGTGCAAGATGTATACATCGAACACGAGCTACCATAGTTCCATAACACCTATCCGCGAAGTCACGTTCATAAAATTGGCTAAGTATGCAACCGAACGACGGTCGGTCGGAATCATGATGTGAAGATATAGATGGAGATAATGATTTGTCAGTTTGCCACACCGGGAACCCACAAGCATAAAAACGTGAGAAAATATAGAACCAAAAACACATAATAGAGCGGAAGAACAAAAGGTCAAAAATGGGAATGTTTACAAGAGGAGAAAAAAAGGGAGAGAAGAACTATATCACATAGACAACAAAACTTACTCTCATAACTATGAAACCATAATAAGACAT
>JASDQU010438079.1:0-11642 GCA_032191745.1 Picea mariana
CCAAGAATGGGTGCGCCCATTTGCCTTAATCAACCTCATGAGGGAAGGTGAGGAGTTTTCTAATCTAATGGCTGAATTTAGATTAGATGGGTGGATGAGATTTTGTGTCTCTTCACTCACCCTCACTTTAATCATAAAGTTATCTTTTAATTTGCATCGCACAAATTAATTTGACTAAGACCCATATTCGGCAATTTCTCCCCCTTAGGGCCTAGGGAAGAGAAACACTTGCCTTGGTACATAATTTAACAACAACAAAGGATCAATCTTTAGGATTTGGATTTTAGGATCGATGGCCATCTGTTGTAGTGAGTGTAACATATTTTAGGATTGGTGTGCATCTATTGCAGTTGGTGTAACAACTTCCCATATTTGTGGCCATCTGTTGCAGCTAGTGTGACAACTTCCTAGAAAGGTGCGCAGTTTTTGTAGTCGTGTAACAACATGCAGAACTAGCGCACAGCTGTAACAATTGGCGTAACAACAATGATATTTCTTCAAGTATTGGTTTTTTTACACATTTTGATCATTAGTTTAACATTTATGAGTAAAATATGAGAAATACTACCAATCAAACGTGTTAAGTAAATAAGAATATCAAAGAAAGAACAATGATTCATACCTTGGGAAAAAGGGTCTTAGCAGGCACTAAAGTAGGCATTTAGCATAGAAATGTTAAGGTTGAAAGGGAAAGAGATATAGTGAAAAGGGGACATTTCTGGGTCCTAACAGAGGTGAGACGAGAGGCACCCATGTGGACAAACGTGGCATATGGAAGGTGACCGGGAAAGCATGGGTGGTGGAAAATGTGGATGTTGCATTGGGATAGGATGACAATGATGTGGCACGAGGTGATGATGTGGGGGAAAAGGAAAGGTTGTGGAAGTAGATGGGATGGGGACCATCTTCCTAGAAGGAGCTGAGAGGTAGAACACCTGGCAGAAAATGGTAGGTGAGAATGGATAAGGGGACAAGGTTTGAATATGAGTGGAGGACAGGTGTACCAAAATGAGATAAGGAGGGAGAGAAGGTGATGTGATGGGCATATGTGAGAGACAGAGTGGGAGACAGATGTCAGTGGGAAGCGAGAGTGGTAAGAGGTGGTGGTAAGCAGTCTAATCAGAGGGGGTAGGTAACGATAAGAGGTTTTAGGTGGGGGGGGTTCCGAGTTAAGGAGAGGGAGACATGTTAGTGGGTGCCCCAAAATTTAAAACCACCAACTCGGACCCCCCACGCTCGTTAAAGGAAGAACGTTGAGGGGGGGGGGGAGGGTCTAATATGTCTTCTGTGCCATAGATCTAGGCATGTGAATCTTAGCTGCCTAGATCTATGCATCGCAGAGCGTGATGCACCTGTACACACAAAACTTAGGATAAGTGAGTTTTTAACCCATTCCTTGCCATTTTTTTTGCGAAAGGGATCCATTCCTTAGGAAAAACACCCCCCGACCAAATTGATGTGATAACACATCCATCGAAGCATAGTAGTAAGAACTTCGTTAATTTCTTCAACCTGGTGTTGGCCCTTGACCAAGATTTGGAGATCCTTGGTCATGTTTGACCTATTTTGGGACTTCGACAGGCTAGTCGAAGGCCGAGCGCAAGTCGAAGCGGAGATTGTCGGATATCGACCCCTTTTTAGGGTGGTTTTTGGGATTAGGGTTTATGTAACGGGTATGGGATGTCGACCCATGGGTTTACCCATGTTTAGGCACATTTTTTAATGTATAAATAGGAATCTAGGTGATGTAAGAAGGAGATACCTACTAGAATCGGCTTAGTGTAGAGCTAGAGGCTTTCTGCATGCTATATGTTAAGAATTGCAGAGCTAAGTCCAAGTGATTGTAAGAGGACTGTTTGCAAAATGTGTAAGAAGGCTTTGTGTTGTAACCTAACTTAGGGAAGGAGGATATAGTGAGGTGCACAGATCTCCTGTTCTATGCGGAGTGGGGTTTTTGATCTTTCTACATGTAAGGAGATTGACAGAAGAAAATAATGAAGAGAAGAGTTGGTGGACATATCCTTGCACTGGGGTGAACCACATATATCCTGTTTTATGGTTGCTTTGTGCATTATGGTTGTATGTTAGTGATGATATTTATGCTTAGTGTCGATATCTTAATGTATGATGCATCTGGTATAATAGCTTAGTTCTTGGTAATGTGAATTAATGTTAGATCTGATCTATCTTTCCATGCTAAGTTCTTGAATATGTTATATCTTGTTCAATATTGCACTGCTTTGTGATTAGGGTTTGGATCTATGATGTGATTAAAGGTTAAATATTGATGAATGTTAACTACTAAGTTCTTTGTTAGAGTGGTGTAATCACAAATATGTGTCCTAGATAAGGTTTCAGACACTTGAGTCATGTAACCACGCCTACCTATACCTCGGGTGAGACTTCATCTTCTTCATAGGTGTTGCCGAAAGGGTCGGTAGTTAGGGTTTTGTTGGTGCATTGTTGAAGCGTTGAACCCTGGGTCTGCCCCTGTGCCAAAAAATGGTTCCATTGTGGGGACCTGAAACTGTGATTGCTGGGAACTAAAGAAAAAAAATATCTGTGCATAGATCTGCTACTTTAGTGTGCAGTATTCTACTTGACTTGTGAAGCTTTGTGCTAAGAAGAGAAGTCTGATATGAAGAAAAGAGGTAAGATCTTAAAGCTTTGTTCTCTGAGAAAGGTAAGATAAGTGAAAAATTTTGTTCTGAAAGAATGAATCTAGGTATGTTTGATAAAAAAAAATCTAGTCTGAAAACTAGGGCACAGTTAGAAGTAAGAAGATTTGACATGAATAGATCTGATAGAAATAAAGAAAGGTATGTTATTCCTATGCATATAAAGAATGTTTGGACTAACAAATGGATGCAAGATCCTAGAAAGAAATTTTTGTAGGTTAGTTACTGTGATCCCAGTGCGCATTATAGGAAAGGTTGGGGATCATTTAAGAGAAAGAGATGATTAACCCTTTGTTACAGTTGCAGAAGACCGAGACATCTTGCTAAGGAATGCCCTGATAAAAGACCTAGTTGTCTTTTCTATAAATTTATGGACCATGAAGTTTTGTATTGTCCTAGAATGATTTCTAAAGTTGAAAAGATGAATATGAAACAAGAAAACTATGAGACATGCCAACAAACAAAGGATATGATAGAACCCCAGAAAGAAATAGAGACTATATGACTACAGATGAAAGAAAACTTGAATGACCACAAAAATATTAAATTATCAGAGGTATTAAAAGAGAAAGAGTACATAGAAACAAGAATAGGAGACTTCAACATAGAGTGTGTCCTGGATGAGGAAAAATAGGTGAATATCATGACCGAAAGAAATTGGGAAATTTTGGGAAAGCCTGCTATGGTTCCTTCATTAGGAGGAATATGATTATTTAGAGGAAAGTTGATAAACCTATGTAGAATACTTACCTAGAAATATATGATTTCTCATGCCACTTCAACAGAAGAAGAATTTGAGATCGTTAAGTTTGTTGAGAGCAACATCCCATTTGTTATCTTATTAAGAAAAACCTGGATTGCGAAAGATCAGATGTGAAGGAAACAAGAAGAGGAAGATCTAGAACATAAAAATCAAGAACTAAGAGATTTCATGGCTAGGAGAATAACACACTTACTCGAAGAATAAGAGAACCATTTTTAACCACTAAGGACCAAATATATGGATGTCGAATTTGAAAGGAAACAGGAATACTGGAGACCCCTATCTAAAAAATAGAGTAGAGCACCTACCCCAGATAGAGAAGAAGTATTACCCTTGAATCCTATGAAATACCCTCCATAGTGTGAAGTTATCTTGCCAAGAGGAGATAAGAACAATAATGGAAAGAGGAAACCAGTGATTCAGATCACAAGAAAGAAGGCCAGAAAGTTCAGTAAGAAGAGGGAAAAGTTAGAAAAATTGCAAGAAGTTCCAGAGAAAACTTCGCAGAAGGAAGGCTTCTAGAACTCGAACTTTGCTGAAATATCAGTACAACACAGATTGTCACTTCGAAATGATATAGAAATATGACCGTTGGAGGCAATTTGACCATTCAATCGATGCTCCTGAACAATTAGGAAAGAAGTTATGGCCCGAAAGTTCACCATTGGACTTTTGGGACCCTTCCACAACGGATAGAATTGCATTGAATAAGGCTTTGCGACCTGTTGAAAAAAACCATTACGACAATATCTATTTATCCCATCGAGCGTTGCACCGAGAACACTTTTGCCAATTGTGATTATCTGAGCCCACATAGAACTAGCTGATTTCACGCAGTGATCATTGAGACCTTGCCATCCATTCTGTTACATTGAGTATTTTTCACTGACCTGAGATATCAGATCTCGAGTGTGCATGTTGGATGAAATTAGCGTAGAATAAAAAGTTTTCGAAGAGATTCTAATATACCTCATGGTCGAGAAGTTGATGTCCGTAGGCATTCAAGCCTCATTGACGAGAGGAGTGAAATCCTCCCTGTCGACTGCTCATGGATCTGGACCATCCCAAGCTGTGACTGAGAAAAGAACCAAGAATCGTGATGAATTGGTGAATGCGAGGGTAATCCCATCCATCCTACCCAGCTACATCCCACCCTGGTCAGTGTGGTGAGTCATGATAGTGTCTCAAGGGACTTCGACTACACAGTCATTATTGCGTACCTCCCGAAGGGAATACAAGCAGTCAAACCGTAGTTGGAGAGGATTCCAACCTTGAAGATTAGTGACTATAACCTAGGAGACCGCAAGAGTTATGGAATTCTTGCACCTCACAAATATTTGACCAACACCAAGGGGAATAAGTTGAATATCATCCCCCAACCATGGACTATGGACATCGCGAGGTCCATTATCTTAAACGTGATGAAGATACCACATTTTGGAAGGCACTAGGAGGTTAACACATGCATTAAGATCTTGCTATCTCGCTTCCATGGAGGGTATCTATGGTTAGACAGATGCATCACCGTCGATCTGGAGCTGATCCATAGGATCAATAGATTGAGCATGCAGGGACCAGACCTGCAAGACTTTTATCCAGGAAAGTTTGCAGATCATGCCCTGGTGAAGAAGATCAAAGACACCTATGACAATGTAGATAAAGGGACATGAGGCTATAAGGTAGCCTCCATTCAAAATGGTGCAGTGCACCTTGCTTTTCAGTTGATTTTTGTTAAGCTAGTCTGAAAGAACAGACCCATGTTGGTCACAGGGTTTGTCGTTGACCTCACAGGAAAATGTGTGGAAGGACTATAGATGAACTAGGCTAGTTACATAGTCAATCAGTTAGAACTGGATTGTCACGAAGCTTAGGATCAGGGCTATGAGTTTCATTTTAGCTGGATACTGATCCTCATCACGTTCACTTCTTGGAAGATGCCAGAAGGTGTGACTTTCCCTGACATTGAATCATTCGAGCCATTAGTTGCGAAGTTCACCACACTTTGGTATTCGAGATATGGGGAAACAATGGTAGTCGAATGCAGTATTCCATACCTACTACCTACAGCTGAAGAGGGCTATTGAGTCTTTCCCTCATATGATGTCGAACACCTTGGACAATTTCAGGCCCCTTATGAAGTTTCGCGTAGATAGGAATTTTATTTTTATTACTGCATGCACAAACAAAAGTAAAGAAGAGCTTCATTCCTACTACAAGCTCATAGAGGAGGACCTGGAAGAAATCACTAAGGAATGGCCTGCAGAGTTCCTTATACCAGTCGACTAGGCAACATTTTCCAACCCCAATCTCATTGGAAGTTTGGTGGCTACTCGCGAAGAGTATGATGCACCCAGCAGTAGCAGGAAGAAAAAGAAGGAAGATGTACAGGAAATACAAAACACATCAGAAGAGACTGCATCAAATTCACCTAATGGAGGAGGAGACGATGAAGTGGAAAAAGAAGATAAAGAAGGGGAAGAAGACAAGAAGAAGCAGGGCGAAGTAACATCGCCTAGGAACCCCCTTGAAGAGGCAGATATATCCAATAAAAGGAAGTTTTCCCCAATGAAACCTACATCATGGAAGAATTCCAAAGTGAGTAAGTCGTAGCTGAAGACTATAGCTACAGACTATACTCACAATCGATGACTTTGACTTCATTATTGCAGCTGTATCAAATGCCTTGGAAGATATTTTGCAGAGAACTGAAGCCAAACAAGAAACCATGTATGGAAGGATTGAAGCAGAGTTGAAAGGAGTACAAGAATCCCTTCACTCCAGTCGCATAATGTCCACTATGCCCCCACAACCAGAAGAACTAGAGTTGGTACATGAGCCTGCCCAAATCCATATAATAGTTGATGCAACCGAAGTTCTCCTTCATCGCATGAAGGAAGAAAAAAAGCAAGCCACAGTGGACCTGAAGCAAGTACAAGAGGAAATCATAGAGAAACATCGAGTTGCGCAACAAGATAAGGATGACATCCAAATCAAGTTCGAATAGGATAGAGAACAGATCCAGTAGGAAAAAGATCAACTACTCATGGAGTAGGTTGGAGTTAATAAAGTAGTCTGCAGAGAACTTCGCTTTGTCACGGGATTAGAGAAAATGGAGGAAGACCCGGTGGAGAATCAAGTGGCAAAGCTTACTGAATCCATTCAACAACTTCAACAGAGAGTAGTAGAATTGGAGATACTATTGGCATGGGGGAAGACACGGGGTTCAACGCTACAACAACGCACCAAAAAATCCCTAACTACCAGCCCTTTCGGCAACACCTGCGAAGCAAATGAAGTCTCACCCGAGGTAGAGGTAGGGGTGGTTGCAAGACTCGAGTGTCTGCAACCTCAGTTGGGACATAGATCTATGATTGTACTACTTAATAAATCACTTAGCACCATCAGTTCCTCAATATGCAATCAATATCCACTTCGCTGATAAAACAAGACTTCATAGCATCCACACTAATCTAATGTCTTTAAGCACTTAGCGTAGGTAAATAGATCAGATCGAGCATATTAAGCACTAAGAATTACCATATAGATCAGATATAACATTCTCGTATATCATAAGCAAAAATCATAAGTAGATCTATCTAAACATCAAAGTACTTAACAAATAACGTGTGAACACATCAAGACAAGGCACTAAGCAGCATAACACAGTATTTACGTGGTTCACCCCCACCCCGGGGCTACATCCACCAACTCCTCTTCTTTATTGTATTCAGTCAATCGATTACAAGAATAGAGCCTCAAAACCCTACTCCACATAGGATAGATATATGTGCAGCTCGCTAGATCCTTCTTCCTTGCGTTACAACACAAAGCCTTCCACAATATTTTACAACCACTTGCACTTAGCTCTACAAATATCTCATAGTAGGCACAAATCCATTACAATCCACACTAGCACTTAGCACAATCGGTCTCACATTACATAGATGCACTACTACTTCTAGTTAACCTAAGAATTTATTTTTATATACAAAATAGGCCTAAACATGGGTAAACCCATGGGCCGAGATCCCAATCCCATTACATAATCCCAAAAAACCAACAAGGACCCAAAAAGGGGCCAAGATCCCATGATCTCTGCTTCATCTTGCGCTCCTCCTCCGAAAGGCTGTCGAAGTCCCAAAATACGTCAACATGAACAAGAATATCCCAAAACTTGGTCAAGGGAAAATAGGCCCCCAAAACGCACCTGTGACTCGTCCTGAGTCACTCTAGTCTGACTAGTTCTACCTCGAATGCCTCGATCTTGGATCAAGCTACTTCAACCTACTACTTTGCTACAAATTCTTTCTCAACAAATTCCTAGATCACTGTGTCATTCACTAGCCCTTCTAGGAACTGTTATGCTATGGTGACAGCATGTTCTAGCTCTACTCTTTGGCTTTAAACCTCTGTAAACATCTGATAGGCTTTATCTTTTACAGGTTTGAGCCGTTGAGTTATTTCCATAACTTTTCTCTGGATTGTATGGATCTGTTACTAGGAGGTGCATAGCTCTTGAGATCTCTTCATTCTATCTACAACTGACAGGGCCTTCACCTACACCTGTAGTGTGTCTGCGTGCTTCTTCACTTCCTGGAGTTGTGACTCTAGTGCCTGTAACTCTAGGCTCTCAACACGCTTCTCATACATTTGGGCACTATGGTTACTCAACTACTTGCACTTCTTGGCAAGAGCCTTCAGTCTCTCAACTGTGCTCCTGGCGGTTGGTTCCCTTTGGTCTCTTACATCTTGCGGGGTCTCGGGCACTGCGCATAGCTCCAAATTTGCTATGCATTATTTTAGTTGCTGACTTACTTCTTCAAGATGCACTACTTGTTGTGGAACTCTCTCTTTGGCCTTTACTTTGATGACTATCATAGAGCGAATTTCTCTCTTGACCCTTTCCTTTACTTTGAGTTTCTCTATGAGAAATTGTTTCTTGCTTTGCTACAATTATTTTCTTTCTTCATACCACTTAGCAATATTTTCCCATTATGTAGCACTGTGTTGCTCTAGAAGGTATTTTTGTACTTGTGTTAAAGCTTGGGTGGCTTGCATTGTTTCTTCCTATGCTCATCGAAGGTGATCTTCAACTGTGTCAGTGATTCGGTGGAGTTGAACTGGCTCATCTCCCAGTTTTGGTGTTTCCAATGGCAGAGGTGCATTGGAAATTATGCAGCTGAACTGTAGTTCCTACTGCACCCATTGAAGTTCAACCTTAATTCGATTGTATATCTCCTCCTATTGAGCCTCTTACTTCTCCACTATCTCCAGCAAAGAATCATTCAGTGCTGCTAAAATGAAATCAAAGTCATCTAAGGTGAGAGTAGTCTGCACTTTGGTCATAGATGCTCTCGATTTCTTCCGGGAAGAAGGCTTTGGGGGGGAAACCTTCCTTTTCTTCGAGGGATCCTCCTCGTCTCTAGGAACTATAACCTCACCTTTATTTTGTTCAAATTTTGCGCCATCTATCTCTCTGTCATCTCCTCCTTGCTCAGGTGAGATGGAAGTAGTCTTTGCTGAGGTACTACTTACGTCTTGGGCTCATTCATTTTTCTTTGTTTTTCTAGGTCTAGGTGTATCATGCACTGCTTCTGGATTGTCAATGTCAGATATATCTACAGGATGTACTAGAATGAGGAGGTCCATCAACTAGTCTTTAGTAATCTCTTCTAATTCCTCCTCTATCAACTTGTAGTAAGATTGAAGTTGTTGCTTGTGCTCATTAGCATGCGATGTAATATAAATGAAATGGCGGTCTGCACTGAATTTAATTAAAGGCCGAAACCTATGGATATTATTCGGTGTGATGCGAGGCTTAGACTGGATGGCTATCTTTAGTTGGTTGGAACATGACATTTTACTGCCATTACTTGTTCATTTCACTAGAATACCACAGTATACTGAACTTTGTGGGAAGAGGTTCAAAGGGATTGATGTCTGGGAAGGTCACAGCTTCTGTCATTTCCCAAGTGATGAAAGCGATCAGGATCAAAATCCAGCTGAAGTGGAATTCATATCCCTGATCTTGCGCTTCCTTGCAGTCTAGCTCCAACTAGTTCACCAGGTACTTCACCCAATTCATTTGTAAGCCCTCCATGCATGTTCTTGTGCGGTCAACTACAAAACCAGTCACTTGGGTGGGTCGGTTCTTGCAGACTAACTTTCCTGCAATCAATTGAAAGGCTAGGCGCACTGCATCACACTTGATAGAGTGTACCTTGTAGCTTCGTGTTCCCTTCTCGACATCTCCATAAGTGTCCTTGATCCTTTGTGCGAGAGCATGGTCCATGTATTTTCTAGGGTATAAATACTGTGGGTCAGTGCCTTGCATACTCAGCCCTGTGATCTGATTGATCAATGTCGGATCCACTATGATACGATGGTTTAACCACAAGTATTTTCCATGGTAACAAGATAGCAGAATCTTGACGCATGCGTTCACTTCTTGGTGCCTTTCGATGTGAGGAATCCTCATGACATTAAGGAGTGTGGACTGCGTGAGGTTCATAGTCCATGACTGGGGAACTATCTTCGAATTATTTCCCTTTTTTCTATTCAAGTACTTATGTGGGGCGAGCATGTTGTAGACCTTCTTGTCGCCGAGGTTGAATTCACTGAAATTCAGTGATGAAATATTTTATTGATCTATGCAAACTACGCATATCCCTTTAGGGAGGTACGTAGTGACCAAAGCATACTCAAATTATTTGGGCACACCGTCTTGATTGATTGTGCCACTCAGAGGTGGTAGGTAGGCAGTCACTATGCTCAGAATCAACTTAGCATTTGCGAGATCATCCCTATGATTGGTTCACTTCTCATTAGATGGTCGGGATGGTATGGCTTGATCATTTGATGGAGAGGATAGAAATCCTCTTGTGGATGATGCTTGTACACCTGTGGATAATCCTCTCTCTGACATGACTCTTTCAGTCATCAGGTCGATCAAAAATTCCTCAACAATTCTTTTCACAATGCTCAAATGGTCCGACATACACACTCAGGGTTTAATAATCTAAGGTTTGGGAGGTGTATCTTAGACACAATAACGAGAGAGAGAGAGAGATCATAAGCATGATGATCATGGTATAAACTCAACGTAGTCTATGGGCTCAAATTCACAATTAGAAAAAGTGTTCTTGGTGCATGGAGCGGTAGGATAAATAGGTAACTCGACAATGGGTCACTTACAATAGGTATAAGGTCTTCATTAACTCTTGTTCGGTCCATTATGATGCGGTCCAATGGTCTTATGATGAACCATAATCACCTTTCTACCTATTCGAAGCATCGATCGAATAATTATAATGTCCCCAACAGCTATATTTCTTCTCCATGGTGAAGTGCCATGTGTCATTGTTCTGATATCCCGACGAAACTCCAATTCTACAAATTTTCCTTCTATAAGGTTCCCCGTAGGACTGTTTGTAACTTTTCAATCTTATCCCTCTTCTTACTTAGATTTCTATCCTTCTTTCCAGTGAGCTTCGTCTCAATATGTCTTTTTCTATTCTGATTCTTATCTTCATTTGACATAGCCACTACGTGTTGTTGAGATCCTTTCCTAAGATTCGAAGGTGATACTTCTTCTTTGTATGGGATAAGTACTTCATTCTTCTATGGATCCTCTAGTGTTCTCTCATCTTTGACATCTGGGTTTCTAGTGTTAAATAGCTTCAATCTTCTCTCATGTTATTCAATCAAGTGTGCGATCCTTCTGGTCATGAAATATTTTAACTCTTGTTTCTTCTACTCCAAAACTTCTTCTTCTTTATTTCATCTAGATTGATCTCTATCAATCCAAGGTTTACCTAGTAACATGGTAAATGGGGTGTTGTGTTCAATAAATTTAATAATCTCAAAATATTCTTCTGTCGAAGTTCCATTAATGTTCATAGGTATGTGAGCGAGCTTCCCACATCGGTTTATCAACT
This sequence comes from Picea mariana, assembly GCA_032191745.1. Taxonomy (NCBI): domain Eukaryota; kingdom Viridiplantae; phylum Streptophyta; class Pinopsida; order Pinales; family Pinaceae; genus Picea; species Picea mariana. The sequence goes on from JASDQU010438079.1 coordinate 11,379, forward strand.
TTCCTCTGAATAACCCTATTCCTCCTAATGAACGGATTGTAGCAGGATTCCCTATGTCTTCCCAAGCTCTTTCTGCCATGATATTCACCTGTGCTTCCTCAATTAGAAAATAGTTAATGTAGAAGTCTCCTATTCTTACTTTTGTTATCACCCTATAAGTTATAGGATCAACTGGTGACTGGGATATTAGCTGTCTCTAGTGTTTTTGTTGGCAAATGATTTTTCATTCTTCAAATAATTTGAAAAATAAAAAGAAAAGAAAAA
>JASDQU010438079.1:22901-35397 GCA_032191745.1 Picea mariana
CAGACTGTCTAATCCTGGTCAGATAACCCCAGGGTAGAGTAAATTCTTAACCCAACAGTCTAATCTGGGTTAACTGTCATAGGAAAGTAGGTTAGAATATAGGTTAGCTGCATTGTTGCTTCATTTCAATAAGAACCAGTTTGATTATTAGTGTTGCACCATGATTTCGATACCTAAATGTTGCTCGACTAACCCCTTGGTGGTGTAGTCATGAAAAGTTTGGAGAAAACCCATGAAAACACATTTATCCAAAATTTTCTAGGCGCATGTTTTGTCCATGACCTCACTTATGCTCCGATCATGTATCAATGGTCCAGATGATCGCGCCCAGATCTACAGTGGACAGATCATTCTGGACCCCCCCGATCGTTCTTCCTTTAACGGAGGGGGGGGGGTCCAGAATGGTATCTTTCTTCTGGCGGGCCCCTCTTTATACGTGGCATCATTTTAATGGTCCCGAGTTCCATCAGCGCTTGCTGTCTGACCTACCATCGTCACCTCTGGATGTCACCTTCCACCTTTCCTGAGTTAGTCACGTCCCATAACTGTTGTTAGTCCCTACTCTCCATTCGCTCGTGGCAAGCCCCTTACTATGAATTTTACCTCCAATCGATAGCCACCACATCACCCATCCATATCCTTCAGCCACCATCACCCGCCATCTCACCCTCAAAATGATCTGTTGGCCATTTATTACTGGATAACCTATCCATTATCTAGCTGACCTATCTCTCGTGCCTAACCGACCCCCGTTTACTTAAAACTACCGTTATTCTCCTTACATTCTCTATTCACCCATCACACTAGAGAAATTCACCGTTTACTCCTCCATTACAGTCAGTTACCCTCATCCACAGTTAGTCGACCCCACTAACGTTGTGTTTTATTGTAGGTACTGTTGCAAAAATGTCGCCAAAGTCTAAACAAGCAGAAGGAGAGGAGAATCTGTTTCTCCCGCCTCCTGTCGACCTGGACAGAATCCCACTGGTTGACAAATACCAATTAATCATAGATACAAAATGCGATTTTGATTTCTCCGACCTTCAGTCATGGCTCAGGGAAGTTTTCCTGGACCAGAGTGATGAAATTGGACTCTGCGAGTCCAATTTACCTCTCTACATCTTCCCTTAGATCCACCATTTTCCCGAGTTCGCTCTCAAGTGTCAAGCCCACTACATTCTTGAGCAAAGAGCCATCGTCTCCTGATCTGAAGAGGTTCTTTTCCTCATCACTCCCGAATTCATAGACCAGATGATGCAAATCCCCCGAGCCGAATCTATGTCACCCTTCAACCTGGAAATTCTTACAGAATTATACCAGAAAATGACCTTCCCCCAAAGAGCTCAAATATTCAAGTTGTTCCTTCCCCCATCCGCTCAATTTCCCTCCACAAATATTCCTTACCCTTCCTCCATGTTATCGACTAAAGGAAACCAGATCATCTCATCCCTTTGTGCTTTGTTAGGATACTATTCTGATCAGTGGGTAGATGAACCTATTCTGGGCTTTCTATCCATCTTCTCTACCGATGAAAAGCCCACCACCCAGTTTGATTTCAGCACTTTTCTGGCAGACAATATTCATGAACAGTTCGTGAATTTCAGCACTGAAGGCATGTTCAAATACTCATCGATACTAGCATACTTGTTCGTCTTCTTCTAGGTAGATAAATTTGGATTTTCCATGAAGAAGATGGATGGAGATGGTAGACCTCAGGCAGTCACAGCATGGACCTCCTTGCTCAAGCACAACTCCACTGATTTCAGTTTCAAGGAGTTCATCGACCAATTCTACCACCCTGTGGTAAGTATGCTAGGAGGCAGGCCTGAGCCTCGGATAAACAATAAAGTTCAGAGGATCCTGCATCTCTCAGACAACACAAAGACTGGGGATTGGTACTTGTATCAAAATTATACCGAGATCAGAGTATACGGGTGTGAGTTGGCACCGTATAAGCTGCCCAAGTACCTACCTATTAGAATTTTTGTGTTGGAATATATAAGGTAGATTATAAATTCAGATGATATTCATTTTGTATCATTGAAGAAAAAGAAGTTGCTTAGAATCAAGGGGCAGATTGGCTCCTTCATCTGCAACAACCGTGGCGCTGGGGAAGAAGCAGACATAATGCTAAAGGAAATGAAGTTCTTTATGAGCTTCCCATGGCATTATGATCCATGTGGGATAATCTCAGATATGAGAGTGAAAAACAAGAACATCCCATATGTTCATGAAGCTAGGCCTGAAGTTGAAAAATTTTCAAATCAGATAGTGTAGGAGCCTAACACGTTGGTCGAAGTAGAACAGCAAGATCCCTCGGCCACTATGTCACAAATGACCACGCCACAGGTCCCAAAAGAGAAGAGGCCTAGGTAAGACTTATCGCCACCTGTCACTGAGGTATCTTCCGAAGAATTCCAACTGCATACCAAGAGGCCTAAGACTTCGTCAGTTCTTGGCCCGATCGGGGAAAAAGAAGCCCCGTCTACTACAGTGACCAAAGTTGGTATTCCACCCTTCAGTTTGAGCCTCCATAAGGTCATCACCCCAGCATTGCCGAAGGAATCCACAGACTCCCCATTGAACACTTATCCAAGCAAGGTGGGACCCAAGCTGAGCATTTTTTAAAAGTATGAGCTGATAAAGAAAAGGAACCAAACCCTGACCAACAGTACTTGCACCCAATTCTGGAAGCAGACATCAATTGCGCAACATAAGCTGCTGTCAGCATTCGACACTGAGAAGGGAAGAATGAATATGGCATTCCTCCAGGCACAGGTACCAGACCCCAAGGTGATCACTGACTATAAAAGGGCCACCTTTGAATTCCATATGAAGGATGTGCATCCATCCAATCAGATGGATTTGCACAAGCAGACAGGGGAAATGGTTTTCTATACATTGGTGCATGGTTCCACTTCTGCGTCCAAATTGCAGGTGTCCCTGAACAATGTTCAAACACAATTGAAGCTAGAGAAGATATTGTCCTTTGCCAAGGACAACAGAATCAATACTCTGGAGGAGCTGGTCCTCAAGATCGATTACGATCCCTCAAACATGAAAGCAGCTGAGGAAATGATAAAGAAGAAGAACGCTGACATTACCTCCTTGAGGAAACAATTGAAGATCCTTCCCACAGAGGATTTGCAGGTGAAGGAGATAGCAGAGAAACAAGGAGAGAAGGATGAAATGCTCAAGCTTCTCATGGAGCAGAACGCACAACTTAAGGAGATGGAAGTTGAGATGGAGAAGCTGTTAAAAGAGAAAGAGCAACTGAAGCCAATGGAATTCATTCCATTGAGTGCTATTCCAATTTCAGGAGTGAGGACAACATCACTGACAACAGTCCCATCCGCGACTGCATTGACATCCCAGGAGAAGACAGCCGACCTGGCTAAGTCCATGGAAAAGATGAACCAGCAGGAAACAGAGATCAGCAGACTGAAAAAGGAGATTGAAAACCTTCAAGAACTCAAATATTCCTTCCAGACCAGCCTCTCCAAAGAAAAGCAAGTGACAGAGCAGCTCAAGTAGGAGCTACAGCAGCTTCGGAAGCAAACAGTGGTAGGAAAGACTTTGGTTGAGGTTAAAGAGAGTGTATGGACAGACATCACTAAGTCCATGAACAAGATATGGCCTATGATATAGATTATGTTTGAGCATAATGAATTGGTATAGAGAAGAAAACAGGCCATCAAGAAGATCATAGTAGAATTGGGAGACATGCCAACCTAGGCGAACGAGATCATCAAGTTCCTTAATTCTAAGACTAGGGAAGAGCTGGAAGAGCTGAAAATTGAAGATAGAATAGAGACCATCCTCGAAGTCAAAAGAGTTTTGACTAAGAGAGGATTAAGGCTTCAGCTGGAAGAAAAGGTTCAGGCCATGGACCTAGGGGTATAAAGATTCTTCAGTAAGATTGAGGCTCTACAGAAGAAAGGTCTTCCTGGTCTGAAGGTAATTAATGATAAATTGATGACACTCCCAGACTATAAGAAGAGATTGGCTGATGTGGCTAAGGAAAGTTTAAAGTTTGTAGGCATTCAAGGGAGCATCACTGGCAAGGCATTTCTAGATGCTCTTCAGTGGGACATCAATATCCAACATGAGATTCAATACATCTTCCTCACCAAGCCTACATTCGCCAAGTACACAGAAATGGACGAAGTGTATCGAAGGCTACTCAAAGTCAACATGCCCAGTCATCTTCGATGGGAGGAACTTATTGATATGATTGAGTAGAAGATGAGATGTCGCAGTCCAGTCATTCATCCAGTCAGATGAGGTCGTGCAGAGGCTTCATCAATGGCCCACCCAGAAATCAGCGTGCGGTTACACCACATCATCAAGCAGTTCCTAGATTTAGGAAATTTGTTAAGTTAGTTAGGCTAAAAATAGATTTAGCACGTCCTAGTCATTAATGACAAGAAAATTTGTAATTTGAGTTATAAATACTTCATATTTTGAAGTATTGAGGGTTTTTGATCTTCACACCCTGACGCTATCAGACTGTAATATTTTTGAAGAGATCTTCCATTGATAAAAGGAGGCACTTTGTAAGATTCTTGCGTGTATTCACTGGTGATGTTTTTCTCTCTAATTTGAATGTTATTCTTGCTTTGTGATCATACTGTTTTCTAATTCTAATCCTTAAGAGTAACGAATGTTGCAGGATTTATCTCGTATACCCTGTTTCTGACTTGAAAGATTTTAGTGTTTTATCTTCTGGTGTTTTCAATAAAGGAATTCTTAATTGCTTCTTTGTTGAAATTATCTTTCTCATCTTTTCTACTATTCATCATCTATGTTATTCAAGGAGCCAGTGATTATATTATCTCACCCTGTGAAAGTTTCCCTTTGCGTTTCTGGTTTGGATTTCATATTTTATTAAAACACAGACCCCATAGCCCAATGGATGTGTAGACTGTCTCAACCAATTCAAAAAACACTTTAACAAACAAAACCAACCTATTTCTTTACCTAGCCTAATATTTAAAATTGGAAACATAGCTAAATCATATAGAGAGATCCCTCTCTGAAGTTGGAAGGGCTAGATCCTGGCTTCAAAAGTGGTTGGATAAAGTTACCTTTTGTAGATTTCTTCTGTTGTTAACCTCTAGGAAATTTACAGAGTGCTAACATAGTGGCGACTCCACTAGGGAAAGAACTAAAAAATTTATAATTTCATAGTGGTGACCATACTAGGGAAAGAACTAAAAAATTTATAATTTCACGTTTTCTTTTCCCTAAAAAGAAAGTTTGATCCTGGAATATTTCAAATTTGAGAAGAAAGTAATGTTTAGAGGTTGATTAAACTTTGTACATATTATTTTTAGACCCATAAAACTAAAAAGTATATATATAAAAAATCTCAAAAAAATCTGGCTCCCAAGAAAGTTTACACTCGATCTCATCCAGACCCGGAACCTGCAATAGTGACAGATAACCCAGAACAATTGCTTAGGAAAAAGACCATAGCTAAAGGCTTAGTGAGTCATACTCCCTTGCATAAGTCCCTTTCCTTTTCAGGGAAATCCATTACCTTTCAAAAACCTGATTCTGACACCTTTTCCCAACAGAGCCTGGTTAGAACATAGTCCGATAGTTTTGTGACTGGAATCATTTTCGAACCAACCATTTTACAACCCTGAACCCCTGAAGTTCTGTCTCTCACTACTAAACTACAAACCACTCCCTCAGTGCTATCCAGTCCCTCCTCATCCTTGTCTTCAGTCACTACCTCACCAATCATCCAGTCTATTATCCCACCTCCTCCACACATCATGGTAGCTCGATATGCTCCCTTGGTGTTGGTTTCCCCTCTTCATGCCATGCCCCAAGAATATTAAACGAGACTTCCATAGTTCGATGCAACAGGACCCTTGAGCACACAACAACACGTAGATAAAATGGATGATTATTATGATCTGCATGAAGTAGATGAAGTTGGCGCTCAAATGAGATTGTTTGCCCAAAGTTTGACAGGTGATGTTAAAAAATGGTACAAAGGGTTGTGTGCCACCTCTTTCCTTGACCTTACCTCATTCCAAAGGAGTTTTCTAGATAGATGGGAGGTAAAGAAAAACCCTTTGCAAATTTTGTCAGAATACGAAAATATCAAAAGAAATCAAGGTGAGACAGTGCAAGATTACTGCACCCATTTCAATAACCTGTACAATGCAATCCAAACTGAAATAAAACCTCCACAGGGTTTGGCATTGATAAAATTCCCTGATGGATTTGATGTTGACATGTAATACCAACTAAGGGAAAAAAATTCTACCACCCTGGAAGACATGCAGAAAAGTGCAATAAGTGTGGAGGCCAATTTGTTGGCAAAAAGGGCACGTCAGAGGTCAAAGAGGAGAGTCACAATTAAATAAGAACCTTCCACATCAACCTCAGATTCCAAATTAGATTCTTTGGCCAGAGAAATGGAAATAATGGTGGAAAGACTTACTGTGTCGGACATAAATCCTCCAAGAGATAACCCACCAACTCCTCAGGTTTGGAACCCTAACTTTAGGAGAAACCCTCCTCAAATCAGACAGAGAGATCCTAGGGATCAAAGAGAGCAGAGGGGTCCAGATCAACAGATTAGACCTCCCCTACAAGAAAACTATGTTGATGAAAGGGTGGAAGTGATTGAGGAATTGGAGGATACTCACATAAATCTCATGGGAATTCACGATAACGAAGCTATTTTCCTTACCCAAGAAGAGAAAGAACTTTTTCTTCTCAACCAAACAAAAGTAAGTGAAGAAGATGAAGATGTAGAACAACAGGCATTTGAAAATGCCATTTTGGAGGTACACTGGCAGTACAATCTGCGGAGTAAAAAGATAGAAGGGAGTTCCCCAAAAAAGATGATTGAAACAAAGAAGGTAGTCGAAACCAAGATGGCCTCAGAGCCATCTGTCGAGAAGATTCCTGAGAAGAGAACTGTCGAAGCTCCCATGAAGAAAAACTTTACCATTCTGAAAAGACCGTCACAGCCCGAGGTTTCACCTATTAATCCACCAAGTACTTCTGGATAGAAGAGTATGGTGGACAAACCAGAATTGATGAGCGAAGGAAAAGCTCATACAACTTTCAACCTGGAGGGGGAATTGGCCAAAGTAAAAATTCCCATCCCACTTTCTGAGTTAATGAACAAAGACGTTTATCGCTCACAGGTGATTAAAGCACTAACCATTGAACCTGACATAGGAACGAAGGCCTTAACCATTGGATCAACAAATCATTCAGATACTGTAAACCTTATAGATGATCAACCTGAACTTCTGTTCGGACCTGAAGTAGATGGACGAGACGATAATGGTGATGTCGATCCTTTTTACATCAGTCTAAACATACATGACCAGATCTTACATAACACTATGCTGGATTCGGGTGCTTCTCATAATTTGATGTCGAAAGCAGTGATCGAGAAATTGGGACTGGAGGTCACCAGACCTTACAAGGATTTACACTCATTTGACTCCAGTAAAGTTAGATGTATTGGTTTGATCAAGGACCTATGTATCACCTTGGTTCAGATTCCTGCAAAGAGTATGGTAATGGATGTAGTAGTTGCAGACATCCCTCCAAAGTATGGAATGTTGCTATCCTGGTCTTGGGGGGCTAAGTTGAGAGGTACCCTGCAGCTAGATATGTCTTATGCCACTATCCCAGTTTTCAGGCAACAAAGAAGGCTATACAGAGAAACATTGATGAAGTACATGGTCAGCAGCTAAGAAAAACCACACAACTATCCTCTTTACTCCGTGCATTCTGACTTGGATTCTTTTATCTTTTACAATGATGGTGACATGGGAGAGAAAGACACTTAGCTGGTAGAAGATACATCTAGTCAGGACAAAGGCCAAGAAATCATTGAGGTAGCAAGAATGAAAAACGTGATAACTGAAGAGTTACCTGCTGATTTCTAGAGCATGGATTTTGATGGAGCAGTAAGCAAAGAAGGAGCTGGAGCAAGAGTCTGGCTGCATAATCATGAAATAGGTATTCATAAAACCATTCTTACAAATTAAATTTCCAATGCACTAACAATATTGCTGAGTATGAAGCCTTGATGCTCAGTCTGAAGCTTTTGAAAAGAGTTGGTGATAAACAAATTATGGTAAGAGGTGATTCTGAGTTGATAATCAAGCAAATCAAAGGTGAGTACACTGTGAAACACCCACGTCTTAGAGCTTATAGGAATTTTGTTCTTGATGCCCTTAGATGTTTCACTGAAGTTGACTTGCAGGTAATGTCGAGGGGACAAAACATTTTGGCAGATGGATTGGCTACGTCAGCAGCCACATGTAAGATTCCTTTCTGCTCGAATCACCCATACACTATGGAGGTGAAATGCAGACCAACCATTCCCAACAATATCAGGTACTGGAAAGTGTTTGGTAATGATTATCAAATCGAAGACTTTCTACAGTGTAAAAATGATTTCGAATGTACAAATATAGATTTAGAGAATGAAGATGAAAATGTAAATAGATCAGATTTTGAAATTGATAGTGTAAATAGCATAGATTCAGGAGAATTAGGGGATGATGAGATGGAGGCCGATGTTTTACATTTGAAAAGCAATGTTTTGCCTAGGGATCTAGTTCCTTTAGAGGACTTGTTTGATTTTAATGACGTAGCCAAAAAACCAAAAATCGAAGCCAATGGACAAGAGGTAGAAGACTGTAATATAGGGACTGAAGAGAAACCCAGGATAGTCAAATTGTCTAAGTCATCACCCCTGAGCAAAAACTTAAGTACATTGAGTTGTTCAAAGAATATTCGGATGTCTTTGCCTGGGGTTATGAGGATTTGAAAGCTTATGATACCAACATCATACAACACCAGATTCCAATAAAAGAAGACCAAAAACCATTCAGACATAAACTTAGGAGGATAAATCCTGAGTTGCTCCCTCTGATAGAAAAGGAAATCAAAAAAATGTACGATGCCAAAATCATAGTCCCATTGCGTTTTTCCAAATGGGTCTCTAATTTGGTCCCTACACGTAAGAAATCTGGGGAAATCAGACTTTGCATAGATTTCTGAAATCTGAATAAGGTCTCCCTGAAGGATAATTACCCCTTGCCAAAAATGGACCACATCCTTCAAAGGGTAGTTGGATCCAGTCGAATATCTTTGATGGACAGTTTCTCGGGTTATAATCAGGTCCTAGTTCACCCGGATGACCAAGACAAAACCGCTTTCACCACACCATGGGGCACTTTCATGTATGTGAAAATGCCTTTTGGTTTGATGAACGTTGGAGCCACTTTCCAAAGAGAAATGGATATCACCTTTGTGGAAGAGTCAGGTAAGTTTATTGTCGTCTATTTGGATGATGTAACTGTGTTTTCTCGATCTGATGATGAACACCTGTGAAACCTTCGACGAGTCTTTGAGAAATGTAGAAGGTTTGGGATTTTTTTAAATCCTAAGAAAATCCTTTTCGGGCTAGAGGAAGGAAAACTGCTAGGACACATCATATCCAAGGACGGAATCAAAATAGACCCTAGCAGAATCGAGGCCATACAAAAATTAGAACACCCAAGAAACCTTAAATAATTACAGCCTTTTATCGGGAGAATAAACTTTCTACAAAGATTCATTCCCAATCTAGTAGAACTCCTCAGAAACATTACAAATATGCTTAAAATTGATGTAAAAATAAAATGGGACATTGAGTTCAGACAATATTTCGAACAAGTCAAACGAGCACTCACAGAGGCCCCTGTTTTGATCAGCCCTGATTTTACTAAGGATTTCTATCTTTTTTCTTTCACCTCCGAACATACAATATCAGCGGTATTACTAAAAAAGAACAGTGAAGGGTATGAACAACCCATAGCTTTCTTTAGTAAAGCATTAAGAGACACTGCTCTGAATTACAAGATAATGGAGAAACAGGCTTTTGCCTTGGTAAAAGCTATAAAATATTTTAGGGTCTACATTCTCCATTCCCATACCATTGCATATGTTCTAAATGCGGTAGTAAAAGACATTTTGACACAGGACAATCCGGATGGAAGAATGGAAAAATGGATTTTTGTCATTTTAGAATACGATATAGAGATTAAGCCTACAAAACTAATCAAGGGTCAAGGCCTAGCAAAATTAATGGCTAAATCAAATTTCCATGCTCTTGACATTAATTTTTTAGCTGCAACAGATGAACAGGGTGAGATGGCGACTCCAAGTGTGAGAGAGGTATTTCTCAACTCTCCATGGTACGTGGACCTTATATTCGTTTTGCAAAATCTACAAGCTCCCCCTGGTTTGACTAAGACTAAAGCTAGATTTTTAAAGTTGAAATCCTTAAAATTTTGTATTCTAGAAGGCAATTTGTATTGGAAAGATCCTAGAGGCATTCTGTTAAATTGTTTATTGAAAGATGAAGCTGAAAAAGTGTTACAAGAATTTCATGTAGGAGAATGTGGTGGCCATCTCAACTGGAAGGTCACAGCCAACAAAATACTCAGAGATGGATTCTATTGGCCCACCCTATTCGCCAATGTACACCATAAAGTGACTTTGTGTCATCAATGTCAGTTGTTTGAAGTCAAAAGGAAACTCCTCCCTCTGCCCCTGAAACCAATCTTAGTTGAAGCCCCTTTCTAGCAATGGGGACTGGACTTCATTGGAGAAATACACCCCCCTTCTTCAGGCCAGCATAGGTGGATTCTCAATGCCACTGATTGTTTTACCAAATGGATTGAAGTAGTACCAAGCAGGCAAGCCACTAGCTCTGTTATTATCAAATTCCTTGAAAATAATATCTTGTCTCGCTTTGGATGTCCTAGAAAGATTATAACGGATAATGCAGCTGCTTTTTGGTTGAAGAAACTCATAGATTTCTGCAACCAGTATCACATTGGTTTGGGGCATTCCACAGCTTACTACCCTCAGGGGAATGGGCTGGCAGAATCTTCAAACAAAACATTGGTAAATATCATCAAGAAAATGTTGCAGGAAAACAAGAAATCGTGGCATAACAAGTTGGTGTTCGCATTATGGGCTGACAGACTGACCACCAAAAGGTTAATCGGTATGTCACCATACCATCTGGTCTATGGCACAGAGGCAGTTTTCCCCACTTCTTTAGGAGTCCCTCTCATGAATTTGCTTCAATATGTACAAGCCAAGCCAAATGACTCACAAAGAAGGATCAACCAGATGATCCATTTGCATCAGTCTAGGGAAGAAGTTTTCAACAAGACTCAGGTAATCCAAGAAAACATCAAGAATATCTTTGACAAAAGGACCAAGGAAGATGATTTTGAGCTAGGAGATTTGGTGCTGAGATGGGACACCAGAAATGAAGACAAGGGAAAGCATGGAAAATTTGACAGTCTGTGGAGAGGACCATACATGATCTAAGCATTCAGGGGAAACAATGCTTTCTTGCTAAACAACGTTGATGGGACAGATCTGCCAAGAGGACCTGTAAATGGCAGAATGCTTAAGCATTATGTGCCGCCCCAGTAGAGACTCAAGTTTTCACTCTCCATTGTACATACCATTTTTATTTTTATTTTTCGCCTGCATTTTCTGAGTGAAGAACATTAGTCAGTTGGTTGAAGCTCGAAGAGAAGGCCCTAAGCTGCTGACCACTATTCTTCCAATTTTTGAGAATAAATTCAATCAATCAATGAAGGCTACTAGGCAGAAGTTTTCAAAATGGCAGGAACCAGGATTCTTGGCACTTCACAGGGCAAGTACCATCCCCAGGTGGAGCCGTTGTTATCACCCTATAAGTTATAGGATCAACTGGTGACTGGGATATTATCTGTCTCTAATGTTTTTTTTGGCAAATGATTTTTCATTCTGCAAATAATTTGAAAAAGAAAAAAAAAAGAAAAAGAAAAAAGAAAAGAAAAAGAAAAAAAAAAGAAAAAAGGAAAAAGAAAGAAAGAAAAGAAAAGAGGGCATAAAAGAATTCAATAAAATCCCCATGCAATAATAGTAACTTGGTCCATACCTTTCAAGCATGGCCAAGTTATTTTTAAATTGATGTTGATAGGGTAGTGAATGAGTTTGGCTAAACAGTTTAATCTTAGCCAAAGTGTATAGGTTAGATTAGTGAATAAATCTGGCCAGACTATCTAATCCTGGTCAGATAGCCCCAGGGTAGAGTAAATTCTTAACTCAACAGTCTAATCTGGGTTAACTATCATAGGAAAGTAGGTTAGAATATAGGTTAGTTGCATTGTTGCTTCATTTCAATAAGAACCAGTTTGATGATTAGTGTTGCACCATGATTTGGATACCTAATTGTTGCTCGACTAACCCCTTGGTGGTGTAGTCATGAAAAGTTTGGAGAAAACCCATGAAAAAGAATTTATCCAAAGTTTTCTAGGTGCATGTTTTGTCCGCGCCTTTACTTATGCTCCGATCATGTATCAATGGTCCAGATGATCACGCCCAGATATACGGTGGACAAATCATTCCGGACCCCCCCGATCGTTCTGCCTTTAATGGAGGGGGGGGGGGG
>JASDQU010438079.1:35420-55729 GCA_032191745.1 Picea mariana
GTGGCATCATTTTAATGGTCCTGATTTCCATCACCATCTACTGTCTAACTTACCATTGTCACCTTTGGACGTCACCTTCCACCTTTCCCAAGTTAGTCAGGTCCCATAACTGTTGTCAGTCCCTACTCTCCATTCGCTCATGGCAAGCCCCTTACTATGAATTTTACCTCCAATCGATAGCCGCCACGTCACTCGTCCGTATCCTTCAGCCACCGTCACCCACCATATCACCCTCAAAATGATCCGTTGGCCATTTATTATTGGATAACCTATCCGTTATCTAGCTGACCTGTCTTCCATGCCCAACCGACCCCCGTTTACTTAAAACTATCGTTATTCTCCTTACTTTCACTACTCACCCATCGCACCAGAGAAATTCACCGTTTACTCCTTCATTACAGTCAGTTACCCTCATCCACAGTTAGTCGCCCCCACTAACGTTGTGTTTTATTGCAGGTACTGTTGCAGAAATGGTGTCAACGTCTAAACAAGCAAAAGGAGAGGAGAATCTGTTTCTCCTGCCTCCTGTCGACCTGGATAGGATCCCACTGGTCGACAAAGACCGATTAATCACAGATACAAAATGTGATTTTGATTTCTCCAACCTTCATTCATGGCTCAGGAAAGTTTTCCTGGACCAGAGCGATGAAATTGGACTCTAGGAGTCCAATTTACCCCTCTACCTCTTCCCTCAGATCTAGCATTTTCCCGAGTTCGTTCTCAAGTGTCAAGCCCACTACATTCCTGAGCAAAGAGCTATCATCTCCTCATCCGAAGAAGTTCTTTTCCTCATCACACCCGAATCCATAGACCAGATGATGCAAATCCCCCGGGGCGACTCTGCGTCACCCTTCAACCTAGAAATTCTTACAGAATTATATCAGAAAATTACCTTCCCCCAAAGAGCTCAAATATTTGAGCTGTTCCTTCCCCCATCCGCTCAATTCCCCTCCACAATTCTTCCTTACCCTTCCTCCATGTTCTTGACTAAAGGAAACCAGATCATCTCATCCCTTTGTGCTTTGTTAGGATACTATTCTAATCAGTGGGTAGATCAACCTGTTATGGGATTTCTATCCATCTTCTCTACCGATGAAAAGCCCACCACCCAGTTTGATATCAGCACTTTTCTGGCAGACAATATTCACAAACAGTTCATGAATTTCAGCATGGAAGGCATGTTCAGATACTCATCGATACTAGCATACTTGTTCGTCTTCTTCCAGGCAGATAAATTTGGCTTTTCCATGCAAAAGATGAATGGAGATGGTAGACCTCAGGAAGTCACAGCATGGACCTCCTTGCTCAAGAACAACTCCACTGATTTCTATTTCAAGGAGTTCATCGACCAATTCTACCACCTTGTGGTAAGTATGCTAGATGGCAGGCCCGAGCCTCGGATAAACGATGAAGTTCAGAGGATCCTGCATCTCTCGGACAACACAAAGACTAGGGATTGGTACTTGTATCAAAATTATACCTAGATCAGAGTATACGGGTGCGAGTTGGCACCGTATAAGATGCCCAAGTACCTTCCTGTCAGAATTTTCGTGTTGGAATATATAAGGCAGATTATAAATTTAGATGATATTCATTTTGTATCATTGAAGAAAAAGAAGCAGCTTAGAATCAAGGGGCATATTGGCTCCTTCATCTGCAACAACCGTAGCGCTGGGGAAGAAGCAGACATAATTCTAAGGGAAATGAAGTTCTTTATGATCTTCCCATGGCATTATGATCCATGTGGGATCATCTCAAATATGAGAGTGAAAAAAAAGAACATCCTGTATGTTCATGAAGCTAGGCCCGAAGTTGAAAAATTTACAAATCAGACAGTGTGGAAGCCTAACACGTTGGTCGAAGTAGAACAACAAGATCCCCCGGCCACTGTGTCGCAAATGACCATGTGACAGGTCCCAAACGAGAAGAGGCCTAGGCAAGACTTATAGCCACCTGTCATTGAGGTATCTTCCGAATAATTCCAGCTGCATACCAAGAGGCCTAAGACTTCGTCAGTTCCTACCCCAACTGGGGAAAAAGAAGCCCCATCTACTACAGTGACCAAAGTTGGTATTCCACCCTTTGGTTCGAGCCTCCATAAGGTCATCACCCCAACATTGCTGAAGAAATCCATAGACTCCCCATTGAACACTCAACCAAGTAAGGTAGGACCCAAGATAAGCATTTTTGAAAAGTATGAGCTGATAAAGAAAAGGAACCAGACCCTAACCAGCAGTACTTGCACCCAATTCTGGAAGAAGACATCGACTGCGCAACATAGGCTGTTGTTATCATTCAACACCGAGAAGGGAAGAATGGATATGACATTCCTCCAGGAACAGGTACCAGACCCCAAGGTAATCACTGACTATAAAAGGGCCACCTTCGAATTCTAGACGAAGGATGTGCATCCAGCCGATCAAATGGATCTGCACAAGCAGACAGGGGAAATGATTTTCTATACATTGGCGCATTCTTCCACTTCTACGTCCAAATTGCAGGTGTCTCTGAACAATCTTTAAACACAATTGAAGGTAGAGAAGATATCGTCCTTTACCAAGGACAACAGAATCAAGACTCTGGAGGAGTTGGTCCTCAAGATCGGTTACGATCCCTCAAATGTGAAAGCAACTGAGGAAATGATAAAGAAGAAGAACGCTAACATTGCCTCCTTGAGGAAACAACTGAAGCTCCCGCCCATAGAGGATTCACAGGCGAAGGAGATAACAGAGAAAGAAGGAGAGAAGGATGAAATTCTCAAGCTGCTCATGGAGCAGAACGCACAACTTAAGGAGATGGAAGCTGAGATGGAGAAGCTGCAAAAAGAGAAAGAGCAACTGAAGCCAATGGAAGTCATTCCATTGAGTGCTATTCCAATTTTAGAAGTGAGCATAGCATCAGTGAAAACAGTCCCATCCGCGACTCCATTGACATCTCAGGAGAAGACAACCGACCTCGCTAAGTCCGTGGAAAAGATGAACCTGCAAGAAACAGTGATTAGCAGGCTAAAAAAGGAGATTGAGAACCTTCAAGAACTCAAATATTCCTTCCAGACTAGCCTCTCCAAAGAAAAGCAGGTGACAGAGCAGCTCAAGCAGGAGCTACAGCAGCTCCGATAGCAAATAGTGGAAGAAAAGACTTTGGCTGAGGTTAAAGAGAGTGTATGAACAAACATCATTAAGTCCATGAATGAGATATGGCCTATGATACAGATTATGTTTGAGCAGAATGAATTGGTACAGAGAAGCAAACAGGCCATCGAGAAGATCAAAGTAGAATTGGGAGACATGCCAACCCAGGTGAACGAGATCATCAAGTTCCTCAATTCTAAGACCAAGGAAGAGCTGGAAGAGCTGAAAATTGAAGACAGAACAGAGACCATCCTTGAAGTCAAAAGAGTTTTGACTAAGAGAGGATTAATGCTTCAGCTGGAAGAAAAGGTTCAGGCCATGGAGCTAGGGGTACATAGATTCTTCAGTAAGATTGAGGCTCTACAGAAGAAAGGTATTCATGGTCTGAAGGTAATTAATGATAAATTTATGACACTCCTAGACTATAAGAAGAGAATGGACGATGTGGCTAAGGAAAGTTCAAAGTTTGCAGGAATTCAAGGGAGCATCACTGGCAAGGCGGTTCTAGATTCTCTTCAGTGGGACATCAGTATCCAACATGAGATTCAATACATCTTCCTCACCAAGCCTACCCTTGCCAAGTACACAAAAATGGACAAAGTGTATCGAAGGCTACTCAAAGTCAACATGCCCAGTCATCTCCGATGGGAGGAACTCTATGATTTGATCGAGTAGCAGATGAGTTGTCCCAGTCCAGTCATTCATCTAGTCAGATGAGGTCGTGCAGAGGCTTCATCAATGGCCCACCCAGAAATCAACGTGCAGTTACACCACATCATCAAGAAGTTACTAGATTTAGGAAATTTGTTAAGTTAGTTAGGCTAAAAATAGATTTAGCATGTCCCGGTCATTAATGACAGGAACGTTTGTAATTTGAGTTATAAATACTNTCTTCACACCCTGACGCTATCAGACTGTAATATTTTTTAAGAGATCTTCCATTAATAAAAGAAGGCACTTTGTAGGATTCTTATGTGTATTCATTGGTGATGTTTTTCTCTCTAAGTTGAATGTTATTCTCGCTTTGTGATCATACTATTTTCTAATTCTAATCTTTAAGAGTAATGAATGTTGCAGGATTTATCTCGTATACACTGTTTCTGACTCGAAAGATTTTAGTGTTTTATCTTCTGGTGTTTTCAATAAAGGAATTCTTAACTGCTTCTTTGTTGAAATTATCTTTCTCATATTTTCTGCTATTCATCATCTATGCTATTCAAGAATCCAGTGATTATATTATCTCGCCCTATGAAAGTTTCCCTTTGCATTTTTGGTTTGGATTTCATATTTTATTAAAACACAGACCCCATAGCCCAATGGATGTGTAGACTATCTCAACCAATTCAAAAAACACTTTAACAAACAAAATCGACCTATATATTTACCTAGCCTAATATTTAAAATTGGAAACATAGCTAAATCATATAGAGAGATCCCTCTCTGAAGTTGGAANGATCCCAGCTTTAAAAGTGGTTGGATAAAGTTACCTTTTGTAGATTTATTCTATTGTCAACCTCTAGGAAATTTATAGAGTGCTAACAGCTTCGATGCATTATTTTTCTTTGAATATTTGTAATAACATGACATGTCGGTGGTCATTCAGTATTTATTTCATATGTAGCAATATCTGTTTGGATTATTTCTAAAGTTCGACCATAGTTTTTAGATATGCCATAGGGTTTTCTTGATTCAAGTTCATTTTTTCAACTTTAGCAATCATTCTGATCAGGTAATCCAACACTTCATGGTCCATAGCCTTACAAAAAATACAACTAGGTCTCTTTCTAGGGAATTCCTTAGCCAGATGTCCCGATCTACTGCAACTATAACAGAGGGTTAATCCTCTCTTTCTTATAAATGATCCCTATATTTTCATATACTGCGCGCTATGATCATAGGAGCTAACCTGCAACAAATTATTTCTAGGATCCTGCATCCATTTATTAGTCCAAACATTCTTTCTATGCATAGGTATCACATATCTTTCACTATTCTTATCATATCTACTCATATCAAACCTTCTTTCATCTATTATTACACTAGTTTTCAAACTAGGACAGACTCTATTAAACATACCTAGATCCATACTCTAGAAACAAAAAATTTCCACTTATCTTACTTCTACAGAGCACAAAGCTTCCAAATATAAAAATTTTCACTATTCTTATCTTTATCAGAGCATAGAGCTTGCATATCTTACCTCTTTTAATTAGAAGTTTTCACTTTTACCTTTCTTAGAGCACAAATCTTTCATATCTTGCCTATCTCCTACAGATCTAACTTCTTTTCTTCAGATAGGGCTTCTTTATTTTAGCACAGAGCTTTATAAATCAAGTAGAATACTGTGCACTAGGGATACAGATCTATGCACAGAGATTTCACAATTTCAGGATGAATCCTTGCACAGATATTCTTCTTTCTCAATTCCCAACAATCACAACTTCATGTCCCAGCAACAGAACCATTTGTTGACACAGGGGCAGAACCAGGGTTCAATGCTACAACAACACACCAACAAAGCCCTTACTACCATCCCTTTCGGCAACACTTGCGAAGCATATGAAGTCTCACCTGAGGTAGAGGCACAGGTGGTTGCAAGACTCAGGTGTCTACAACCTTAGCTAGGACACAGATCTGTGATTGTACTAATTAATAAAGAACTTAGGACTGTCAGTTCCTCAATATGCAATCAATATCCACTTTTCTCATAAAATAGGGCTTCGCAGCATCCACACTAATCTAATGTATTTAAGCACTTATCGTAGGTAAATAGATCAGATTGAGTAGATTAAGCACTAAGTGTGGCCATATAGATTAGATCTAACATTCTCGCATATCATAAGCACAAAGAATAAGTAGATCTATCTAAACATATCAAAGTACTTAACAAATAACGTTTGAACACATCAAGACAAGGCAGAAAGAAACATAACAAAGTATTTATGTGGTTCACACCCACCCTGGGGCTACATCCACCAACTCTTCTTCTTTATTGTCTTTAGTCAATAGGTTACAAACACAGAGCCTCAAAACCCTACTCCATATAGGACATAGATCTGTGTAGCTCGCTAGATCCTTCTTTCTTGTGTTATAGCACAAAGCCTTCCATATTTTGTTACAACCACTTTCACTTAGCTCTACAAATCTCTCACAGTAGGCACAAATCCCTTACAATACACACTAGCACTTAGCTTCCATCACTTAGCACAACCAGTCTCACATCACATAGATGCACTACTACTTCTATTTAACCTAAGAATCTATTTATATATACAAAATAGGCCTAAACATGGGTAAACCCATGGCCCGACATCCCAATCCCATTACATAATCCCAAAAACCCAAAAAGGACCCAAAAATGGGTCGAGATCCCATGATCTCTACTTCGTCTTGCGCTCCTCCTTTGACAGGCTATCGAAGTCCTAAAATAGGTCAACATGACCAAGAATCTCCCAAAACTTGGTCAAGGGCTAACAATTACAAACAATGCCAAGCACTCCATAGGAAGTGTGAGACCAGAGAAAAGCAACTGCCCAGAGCACGGTTGAAAGGATCAAAGCATTAGCCATGAAATGTAAAAATCTAAGCAGTTGAAGTGCGTAGATTTATAAGCACCTTACTTAGGACCCTGAACTAAAAACACTGAAGTCGCAGCTCCAAGAAGAAAAGAAACAAGAAGAAACAATACAAGCACAATTAAATCCCTTGTCATTGGTCAAGCGAATGAAAATATCCCAAGAACAGTGCACAACTCAGCAATAGGTCCATGACATATAAATAAAAGTCATGGAAGTGACTCAGAAGCTCCAGCCAATCTAGGATGCATCTTGCATACTTTTTGAGGATATTCAAGGCCGAGGAGTAGAGATAGAACAAGTAGTCATTTCCATAGAACAATGCTTATAGGGACCTGTGAACGAGGTAGTTATTCAAGAGTTCGTCGAGCAGGAGGCCTTGGCGCAACAATAGGTTGAAGCAGATCGAGCTAAGCTCAAGGATTTTGAGGCAGAATTACCCGTACCAGAGTGGCTCAAGATGAGTCATAGGTGAGTGTTGGGGGCCTGTTGGCCCTTGACCAAGTTTTGTATATCTTTGGTCATGTTTGACCTATTTTGGGACTTCGACAGACTGGTTGAAGGTGGAGCACAATTCAAAGCAGAGATCATGGGATGTCGACCCCTTTTTAGAGAAATTTATGCGATTAGGGTTTATTTAACGAGTATGGGATGTCATCCCATGGGTTTACCCATGTTTAGGCCCATTTTTTAATGTATAAATAGGAATTTAGGTGATGTAAGAAGGAGAGACCTAGTAGAGTCGGATTAGTGCAGAGCTAGAGGCTTTGTGCATGCTATATGTTAAGATTTGTAGATCTAAGTGCAAGTGATTGTAAGAGGCCTATGTGCAGACTGTGTAAGAAGGATTTGTGTTGTGACCTAACTTAGGGAAGGAGGATCTAGTGAGGTGTGTAGATATCTTTTCCTATGAAGAGTGGGGTTTTGTAATATACCAGATATAAAATGTATGCAGAACAAAAATAAAATGCTAGTAGTGGTAGAATAACAACAATATAACCATAACATTCACCACAATAACACTGAAATGATATGAGAATAATAATAGAAATAGCACTTTGAATATGAAAGCAATGTTCACGGGCCTCTTCGAGGGGTAAAACTCTAGTTGAGTAGAGATATATTACAATAATATCCAAGTTAGGGTTCTCATACCCTCAACTCCTATTTATACTAAAAAGAAGCATCTAGAGGAAGATCCTTCTAGAAGCGAAATCTTCTATTAGGTATTCTTACATCTGCCTTACTCTTTTTTATTGAAAGGCCTTATTAGTATTGACCTTTATTACATTTGAATATATTGTTCTACCTATGTGCGGGTTAATACCCTAACATATCCACCCCCTTAAAAATAGCCTTGTCCTCAAGGCTTGAGATGAGGAAATTGTTGCAGAATGGTAGCTGGTTCCCATGTGGCATCTGCTGGAGTTGCATCTTTCCATTAGACTAACACTTCCTTGATGGTTATATGACATAGGTGATGCTCACACTAGTCCAAAACTTATTCTGTCTATAGACAAGTGGATCCTTCTTCAGCTAACTCTAGAAGGTTGGTTTGAATTTGGCACTTAGCTCCAATCACCTTCTTTAAGCATGAAACATGAAAAACAAGATGTAGCTTCGAATGGCTGGGCAAAGAAAACTGATAGGCTACTTTTCCCACACACTTGAGAACAGTATAAAGACCATAAAATTTTGGCGCTAGCTTCGGACAATGCTTGGCCTTGAGGGAAGTTTGCTTGTAAGGTTGCATTCGAAGAAACACCTGATTCCCTTATGCAAATTGACGTTCAGAGTGACCTTGATCTTCTTGTTGCTTCATGAAATTATATTCCATGTCCAAATTCTCTTTGAGGGTATGGAGAATCGCCTCTTGAGCTATAAGAGTTAGGTCAACTACCTAGACCTTTGAGGCACCTAGTAAGTATGAGAGAGTTGAAGGTGGCTTCTGTCCATATACTGCTTCAAAAGGAGTCATGTGTGTAGTTGTATGGTATGAAGTGTTGTACCACCATTCATATAGGGGTCACCATTAAGCCCACTGATTTTTCTTTTCTGAGGGAAAACACCTCAAATATGTTTCCAGACATTTGTTGACAACTTCCATTTGGCCATCATTCTGGGGATGATAAGCTATGATGAGATGCAATTCGGTGCCTTGTATATTGAACAATTCTTGTCAAAAATTTCTTGTGAAAGTTGGGTCACGATAAAAAACAATAGAGTGTGGCATGCCATGAAGCTTGAAGACCTAATCCATGAAACTTTGAGCCACTGTGGATGTTGTAAACGAGTGTTGAAGGGCGCAAAAATGAGCATACTTGGAAAGGTGATCAACAACCACCATGATGACAGATTTATTGCCTGATTTGGGTAAGACGGTAATAAAATCCATAGAGATATCCTTCCAAATAGCAAGTGGAATTGGGAGTGGTTGTAGTGTGCCCAGAGATTTGACTATTTCTCCCTTGTTGCATTGACACACATCACATTCAGCTACAAAATTACAAATTTCATGTTTCATACCATCCTAGAAAAAGGAACGTTTGACCCTGTCATAGGTTTTGGTGAACTCGGAGTGACCTGCTATGGATGTAGCATGAAGCTCAAAAAATACCATGGATTTAAACTTTGATTGTTTACTTAAATACAAACGGCCTTTGTATCGAAGATCATCATGGAGCCAAGAGTACCCTGGGGAAGTTGGAGCATTGGACTGCAATTGTTGGATCAACTGTGAACTTTTGGGATCTTGTAGCCATTCCTAGCGAATGGCTTGGAGCCAATTTGGTACAATGAATGAAAGAGAAAAAAGGGATCCTTCATCTTCATATTTCTGAGAAAGTGCATCCTCAACCACATTGTCTTTGCCTTTCTTGTAAATGATCTCATAATCATATCCAAAGAGTTTAGTCACCCATTTTTGTTGTTATAGGGAGGAAATGTGTTGTTCCAGAAAATACTTGAGGCTTTGATGGTCCATCTTAATTTGGAAATGTTTCCCCAATAGATAAGGGTGCCACAGATCAACGACATGCAGAATAGCCAACATTTCCTTTTCATAAATGGATTTTCCTAGATTTCTTTCAGATAGTTGCTTACTGGTAAAGGCCAAAGGTCGACCCTCTTAAATAAGGACAACACCAATTCCTTTCCCTGAGGTATCACATTCCAACACAAAGGTCTTTGTGAAATCAGGAAGGGCGAGAACTAGAGTGGTGCACATGGCCATCTTCAAGGTTTGAAAATCTTAAGCAACGACTGGAGTTCAAGTGAAAGAGTTATTTTTTAGGAGAGCAGTGAGAGGTCCTATAATCTTCCCATAATTCTAAAAAAACTTGCGATAATACCCTGTTAAACCCAGAAATCCACGCAAGATCTTAAGAGTCTTTGGGTGAGGCTAGTCTTGCATAGCTTCAATATTTTTAGGACCCACCCTGACGACATCTTTTCCAACCAGATGACCCAATTATTCTACTTTTGAGGCAAAAAAAGAACATTTAGAATGTTTCAAGAAAAGTTGGTGCTGAGAGAGTAGATGGAGAACTCGACCCACATGATCAAGATGGTCTGCCCAGGTTTTGCTATAGATGAGTATATCATCAAAGAAAACTAAGATAAAATGGCGGAGAAAAGGACAGAAGAAATGATTCATGAGGCTTTGGAAGGTGGAGGGGGCATTACGCAATCCAAATGGCATGACCAAAAACTCATAGTGGCCCTGATGAGTTCTAAAGGTAGTATTGGGAATGTATGCCTATTTCATATGTATATGGTGGTAGCCCAAACGAAGATCAAGTTTAGTGAAGAATTGGGCTCCACTCAATTCATCCAGGAGGTCATCAATGACAGGAATGGGGAATTTTTCTTTGATGGTAAGTTTGTTGNGGACCATGACCACTAGAGAAGAGCAGGGCCTCATACTAGGGCAGATAATGCCTACATTAAGGAGTTCCTGGACCATTTTCTCAATTTCATTTTTTTGGGAAAAGGGGTGACGATATGAACATATATTGGGAAGAAGGCTTGTAGGTAATAGGGGAATGGAATGCTCATGAACACCATGGGAAGGAGGGAGTCCTTGGGGAGTGGAAAAGACCAATTGATGTTTAGAAAGGATGGCTTGGAGGTCTTGCAGAACCGAGGGTGTCTATGTTGCTTGTATGGCTATTATCAAACTAATCGGTAGGTGCGGACACTAACAGATCTCCCTAGACCCACCTATATCTAGAACAAAATAGGATAGGACACGACTCTTTCTCTAAGTTGTAGTCATTGAATCTACTAATAGGAAGGAATAAGTAACATACCTTTATATCGCTTCCCTAGGTCTCTGTTGTTCCTGCTTCTCTCCAATGCTCTCGTGAGGTCAAGTCCAAGACAACACAAACCAACCAAAGTGAAGATAGAAAAATGTATTCAATGTCAACTTATGCATATGATCAAGGAATTACACAATAAAGTAAGAGTGATTTTATGGGAAAGGGACATGCCGCTATATCATATTAATTGAAAGTAGAAGATACAACCTGATCGCCTTGATGTTGCAATCTTCCTTTCAGTGACCCTTGGTTCCAGCACACACACTTGCTCTGCACTTGCATGAAGATGATCTAATTCCTCTTGATAGACCAACTAGTGTCTTCAATATTCTATCCAAGCAGGGTTCTTCACACAATTCTTTCACCAATTCTTCATTTAATCTTGCTTAACCTTTTCCATGAGAAACCTTTCAATATATAGAAGAAGGAGAGATGGTTACATGGATGAGGATGATCCCATCAAATCTGAGAAGTCAATAAAATGACAACCATATGAATGCCAACTCATTTTCTAGAAGATTCCCTTCTAGAACCCTCAAGACTTCTTCTCCTTTCCAAGATTAAAAACAGGTTCACACCCTGTGTATGGAGAAAACTACAAGAAGTTAGCACCCTAAGTGTAGGTAGCCTACGATAATGAGGGATTCTCGCACCCTAGGCCATAGGCAGCCTATGAAATCACTTTTAAAATATGTTTTTGGAAGGAGACAAGGGCCACTTTTCTTAGGCAAAAATTCCTTGTTGGGAGCCTGAATACACCATTGTTAAGACATCACCAGAGTGACCAGAATCACATGTAACATAATGCCCCCCAAAGTATGAGTCCAGAATCTATGACAGCCGAAATACTTTGTAAACTGCATGTGTGTGTTAGAAACTAGGAGTGCACCTAATCGGAAACCTGCAAACAACCAAGCATCTGCAGAATATAATGCAAATTCTGAGGTAGGCATTCCCATACTTAGATCAGAAACGAATGACATCATGAACGTAGGTCATGGCCACCAATCATACACCGTGGATCCATGCCATCAAAAATACTACATAACCACCAGGAATAAACTGTGGATACATGCAAGAAGACTCAAATTAAGACAACATAGCCATGTGACATACAAAGTAGATCTATATGTTTGCAAATCATACATACTCCATCGTAGCCCCGATCAAAAAGATGAGACCCAGGGTCTTTAATCCCATCACCTGAAAGTACGAATCTAGCCATGTGATTACATGTGATGAAGTCAAACATGGTAGAAACCACTTGATTACTGGTCATTGATGAAACCATTAACAAGTGCGATTGAAATCACCATTAATGTCAATGACTCCCAAGGTACACTAGTACAATCCAATGGATGTGAATAAATGAGCTGAGGTTGAACATTCAACGGAATCTCCTGATCAGAGGTCAATGATGAAAACCCACTGTCAAAAGCGAGGAAACCTACCATTGAGGCATGCAAGTCCCAAGGTACCAAATAATTTCTAAGTCTTGTTTTTGGATAATGAGTTGGAGTCGACAGAACAAGACTCGTCACAGGAGGGCCTTGATGTATCCCCCATCAATGACACAAAATAAGTAACAGATTTTGAAGGTGAACTAGAGTACGAATATAGGTCAAAACAGACACAGGGAAGGCCGACATGGTAAGAATGGACAACTGTAGATGGCCGACTCATTAGAGGGTTTGGATGAACTTCTCTTGAACATATGAATGACACGACGAAGGACTTGGCAGCGCTGACTCAAAGACGACTCAGGATATGACCTTGTAGCAAGTCAAATGAGAGACAAATGGATTTCCCAGACCGGCTTCAAATAATGAATAAGGGGTGTCATGTTCAAGAGTGACACTTACTGCCAAAAATATGAATACAAAAACACATCCCTTTCCAAAATTTTCCCTGACCATTTCTGGCGAGTACCTCTTTATTTTTATGCAAGCTTGAGGAGGATAACATATGCTTGTTGATGTAAGCTCATCCTTCGAGTGAGTCCCTCGGAGTATGTTTAAAGAACCCTAGGAAGGAGTGGCTCAGTCCCATTACGGGTCTTTTGATGTTTGTTTAACGAGTCCAAAGATAGAAAAGTCAAGGGTTTTTCATGTTTTGAGAGTCTGAAAAACACTTAAAGAGAAATCTCTCAGTTCCTTTTTTGTAAAATAGTTCGACAGGACCGAAAAAGTGATAAACTATCACTCATCGAATGTTTTTTTCAAATACTATTATGAGCGTGAACAGAACAAGGTCGCTTGGCAATATTTTCATTGTTATGGAGTGTGAAAAGAGCTTAAAGGATACTCCTTTGTGTTCGTCATTTTCGTGTTACCATGACGAGTACAAAAAGACGAGAAAAGTATACTCGGTTATGTTCTCATGTATTTTCGAGCGCGAGAACGAACAAAGACTAAGCTCGATGTTTTTCTAAAAACTATAAAAAGCAGTTGTACATCTGACAAAAAAAAGAAAAAACATCCATACTCTTTCGTGTGGAATTCAAAGTTGTTATATCTGCAAAAAGTCACACTCATAAGGCTATTAGGCATTAGGTTTGATGAACAAAACAATATAAAAATCAACAAAAAGGGTAGAAAGTGAATAAATATAGGTAAAAAGTGATTTTACCATTTTCATTATGATTTTGCCAAGAACTTTGCCCAAAACAACTCTTTTTACCTCAAATTTCATTGCTCAATCGCGGGAGGCACATGTGACCATTTGGTGAATCGTCTCTGTCAACGAGGTAAGCCCTTGATCTGCTACCTTTTCCATGGTTTAGTTTTTGTTTTCATTGGAAATTTTCAAGGTTTTGGGTTTGTTTTAGGGCCAAAACTTGTGCCCGAGTGTTCTCACAGGCTATCCATACGGGACCTATGAGAATGCATAATTCTCGCATGCGGCCTTAAGGGCACCTACGAGAATCTCACACTGTGCTAAAGGGGCACTTGCGAGGGCCGAAAAATGAAATTTCAACTTGATTTTTGCTCAATAAAAAAAATGCCAAGGTTTGAAATGAGTTGTCGACTCTTCTCTTATGGTTGTTGTCCAAGAATTTGAATGTCACGATGCTGGAGTGGTGAGAAAGAGAACATGAGGAGGAGGATGCAAATGTTGAGAATGACCTGAGCACCGTTTCCTCCCTCTGAGACTATGGGATCTTTAAATTCTTTCGGGTTCCAGGCATGAGGGCCCAAATTAGGTTGTTGGAGTACCTAGTTCATATGTGGGACATGGACCAATAGTTATTTCACATGGGAGTCCACACCTTGACCCTAGATATCGAGGATATCTACTTTTTGATAGGGTTATCGTGGCGTGGGTACCATGCTAGTTGAGGTGGTGGACTCTCTATGAGTGAGTATTGTTGCCAGTACTATGTCCCAGAGGTAGAAAGAAGCAAAGGCAAGGTGGCTATTTGGGGGGTCCAAGATTTGACCCTGCGAACCATTTTGTTCACTATAGCATGCATGGATAGGAGAATGGATCCACACATGGCTCTCCCAAGCTACTTCCAATATGCCATAGAGTGCACAGAGCCACGAGTCTTCAACTAGTCGGATGAAGTTCTTCGCAGTATGAAGAGGCAATTGACGAAATGCAGGAAGGGTAGCCTAAATCAGTTTGGGTACAGATCACTTTTGGTGTCCTTCTTTCTTGAGAGGGTCCCATTGCTGAGATTACAGGTTGAGTGGGGTTTACCAGCTACAAAGGATCCGAGGATGCTAAGGTGGTGCAACCTCATGGCTCGACATGTAGCTGGGCCTATCATCAAATACAATGATTCATTCTTTGACCGGTTGCAGCCACAGATGTTGATGGTTGATGACTACGCCTACGCCAGATTGGACTTCTGAGGGTATCCATATTTATCCCTACCTGAGGATGCTCAGTGGGGTGACCTAGGTAAGAAGTACACATTTTGTTCTTTTAAATGTTTTTGTGATTTTTATCATATAAAATGTTTTTATGTTTGTCCAAGAACTGATCAAAAATCTCTTTTTGATGACACAGATGTGGGGCCATATCGACCTCTAGGCATGTTTCCTATTCAGTGACGAGGAGAGGTGGCTCCAGTGGCGCGATGGGATGCTGAAGACTATGAGGCAGTGGAGAAAAACTTGGAGGGGTTGACTACTGGCATTCCAGACATGACTATCAGGGAGATCCCTCGACGTTATCGGTGCCACACTATGGGCGTGTCAGAGTCTATTAGTCAACTGCTTCATAGGTTGGCCTAGGAAGTTGTGCTTTATCATGAGTGTCACCCATGAAATTATTTTGTAGAAGATATGAGCTTCATTTTTGAGATTTTGGTCCTCTGACAGAAACTTTTTTTTAAAAACTTTTGATTGTTATATACATATATACGGCTTCTACCGGCTTATCTTGTGTTGTGTGATACATGTGGTGTGATTGGTTTATAAATGGCCCAGATGTCTTTCTAATCCATAGTTAGCTAATGCATCAATTAATGTATTTAGACATCTAGGAATGTGTTGATACTCAATATAATCAAAATAACGTTCCAAGAGGTGAATTCGTAAATATACCCGCAATAAAGTAGGCCTTCGAATAGAATAGACATTACTTAATTGTAGTACTACTAGTTACTAATCGAGTCGTAAAACCAAGTGACAGATACTGAGTGAAATAACATCAATCAACAATTCGATAACGACACTATACTCTGCAATATTGTTGGTCACACAGCTGAGACACACACCTCATAGAGTGATAAGTTCATTTGTAGGGGCATAAATTGCCCAAGCAGCAGAATCAAGGTTCTGAGTACTATGGCTAGCGCCATTAGCGAAGCCAATGTGGGGTAGCGAAGACTTTGACATATGGATACCAAACACAACATAACATAAGGGCAGAGACTAGATAACTAAAAATCATACTACAGTAACACACAAGAAGTATGATACAATAAAATACAAGTACTCATGCACAGGTGATCTTAGGCATAATACTTCTTTAAGTACAACCAATTTATGGGTTCACTCAAAGGGATACTATCGTAATCTACTAACTCATAAGCTCCTTTCTCCAAAATGCGTCTAACAATATAAGGACCTCGCCACATAACTTCAAATTTTCTAGCTCCCAACATATCC
Source organism: Picea mariana (assembly GCA_032191745.1). Lineage (NCBI taxonomy): Eukaryota > Viridiplantae > Streptophyta > Pinopsida > Pinales > Pinaceae > Picea > Picea mariana. The sequence goes on from JASDQU010438079.1 coordinate 51,569, forward strand.
CAATCTTGTTCGTAAAGGAGAACTGGATCACCTTTGGAGAAAATGTGAGGCTTGATATGTTTGTCGTATTGGGCTTTGATGCATTTCTTTTGGGCTTCTATGACTAGGGTGGTGTCGCGATGAGTTTTGTCTAATCACATGAGATACAAAAAACATTCGTCTTCGGCAGAAGTGTTTGGTAGGAGTTCGACAACTAGTTTTAGGGAGGGTATCTCACATTCAATCAGCAGAATGGCTTCTAGAACATAGAATAACCGAAATGGTGTAAACCCGGTAGTAGACTTAATGGATCTCCAGTAAGCCCACAATGCTAAAAACAACATCATGTGCCAACTCATTTTGTGAATCCCTATCATTCGTCAAAGCATGGTAATGACGACTTTGTTAATTTCTTTGACTTGGTCGTTGGCTTGTGGGTAATAGGGTGTTGAGTTTTCATGGTGAAGACCCAACTTTTCAGTGAGTTCAGACATCATGAAGTTTCTAAAGTGGCTACCGTGATCGATGATGATAGCCTGAGAAACACCAAAACAAGCTATGATGTGGTTGAATATGAATAATGTTGTGGTCTTTCCGGTGTTGTCAAATGTTGGCATCGCCTCGGCCCATTTCGTAAAATAGTCTACAGCTACAATAATGTATCCATGCCCCTTGACCGAGTGAGGGTGACATGTCATGAAATCGATACCCCATTTCACAAAAGGACTGATAGAGACCACAAGATGAAGAGGAGTGGGATGTGATCATATTTTATGGTTGTAGGTCTGGCAAGTGTGACATTTTTGGATGGCAATTATACAATCGTTAAATAAAAAAGGCCAAAAATACCCATCTCGCAAGATCTTATGGGCAGTAGCATACTCAGACATATGACCACCATAGGCTCCAGAATGGTATTCATTTAGGGCTTTCTCGCCTTCGTCAAATGTGAGGCAGCGTTGAAAAACTGAGTCAATCCCATGATGACAAAGAGTATCATCGAGGATAATATACTGACGGGCTTGGTAGAGTATTCGATGGTGGTCAGTACTAGACAAATTGAGCTAGAAAGTCTGGGTTTGGAGATATATGATGATATCTCCGTACCAAATATCATCGAAACTAATCAGGAAAAGGGACTCATCAGGTAATGAATCAACTGCTACATTTTCTGTCTCAGAGTAGGGAAAGTCGCATAACAACTTAGCAAACACTAAGAATTTCTTGGACTTAGTGTGTTCAAATTCTAAGTCAAACTTTTGGAGTATCATGATCCATTTGGAGTATTTTTCCCCTAGCAATTGATGTGTGAGAATGTGTTGCATAGGGTTGCAGTTAGAAATTACCGTAGTCTTGTGAGAGAGGATATAGTTCTGAAAACATTGAACTGCTTGGATGGATGCCAAGGCCAGTTTTTTGACATGTAAATACTTGGTTTCGGCAAGCGTTAAATTTCAAATCAAGTAATAGATGACATGTTCGTCATGAGAATCATCCTCCTGGATGAGAACCATAGCGATGGTGTAATCCGAGGCTGAGAGGTAGAGGAAATAATCATGATTGTAATATGGTGGGAAGAGCAGCGGAGTACATGTCAAGGACAGTTTCAAATATTTGAAATCTTTGTTTGCGATGGTATCCCAACTCAGACCCCTTTTTGAGTAGTCGCGTAAATCCAAGAGTTAGCTCGGCATAGTTTGGGATGAAGCAACGAAGAAACTTTTCTTTCCCTTGCAAACTTTGTAATTGGTGAAGCGAAGAAGGAGGAGGGAGATTGAGAATTGCCTCGACCTTTAAAGGATCTACCCTGATCCCTTGACGTGAAACAATAAAGCCTAGAAGTCGGATAGATTCTACGCAGAAAACACATTTGTGAGGATTCAAGCATATATGATAAAACCAACATCAGAGGAAAATGGCTCGAAGGTGTATTGGATGATCGACACGGCACATGGAATGAGCGAGTAAGTCATCGAGATAGGGTTGCATGATGTTCTTGATATCATGGAAGGCATAAGACATATTGCGCTAGAAAGTTGTGCCAACATTTTTTAGACCGAAAGGAAGTTTCTAATAGGCAAAAGTGCCCCAAGGAAAAATAAAAGCGGTTTTGTGTTGATCCTCGGGAACAATATTGATTTGATTATATCCAGAGAAACCATCCATCAGAGAGAAGATTTCACTTTCGGCACAATCGTCGACAATCTGGTCGACGCAGGGGGTAGGAAAGTTGTCTTTGGGACATGCTTTGTTAATATCCCCATAATCAACGTACATGCTAATTATGCCTTGTTTCTTGTCAATTCGGACAAGATTGGAAACCCAGTTAGTGACAGCCACCAGGTAAATAAAGACGGCATTGAGAAGTTTCTCAAATTCAAGCTTGATAGTGGCCACTTTATATGGGTGGACCGGATGAAGGCGTTGCTGGATAGGTTTAGCATCTGGGTATGTCTTGATCTCATGTATGACAATGTCGGGGTCAATACCCGACATTTCTTAATATCTCTAGGGGAAGACGTCACAAAATTATTTGAAAAGTGATTGGTAGGTGTTATCGGACTAATCGGTAGGTGCAGACACTAACTGATCTCCCTAGATCCACCTAGATCTAGAACAAAACACCCCAGAACATTATGCTTTCATTAAGTTTTAGATATTGAATTTACTAACCAAAGAGGGATTGATGACATACCATTCAAATGTCACTTCCTCTCACCATCACCATCCTAGCTCCGTTCTAATGCTCATACAATGATGATCTTGCAAAAGAATGAAACCAACCAAAGTGATAGCAATAACATTATCTCAATATAAACCTATGCGAGTGATCAAGGAATCATACAACAAAACACATCAAGCTTTATAGGAAAGAATCATATTACTGTATCATATTAAATGTGAAAGAGAGATTACAACCATGGCCTTGATGTCATAAGGTCCCTTCCAACTGTCCTTCATTCCCCACACACTTTCACTCCAAGAATTCTGAGATCATAGATCTGATACTACTCACAATCTATCTTGACAAAGCAAATCTCAAAGCCACTCTAACCAAGCTAATAATCCCAAGCCAAAAAAAGCTAACCAAAGCTCCAGAACCCCTTCTCCATGAGATATCCTCTCCTTTTATAAGTTGAAGAGGATAAGGTGAGGAGGTTAGGATGATCCCACTAAATCATGAAAGTGATTAAGATCCAAACAATTCAGATGCTACCTCACCATGGAAGTTTCTCCTTCTAGAAGATTCGAGAAAACGCTCGTTTTTCCCACATGTAAGCATTCTCGCACCCTTCTTATAGTGAAACCTGTGAACTATTCGCACCCTATCTATGATGCAGCCTATGAGAATCAAGAATTCTCGCACCCTAATACATAGGCAGCCTGCGAACTTCCTTTTTTACAGTGTTTTTACAAGGGAAAATGCAACTTCTTTTCTCAGGAAAAGTTCTTCTCCCTTCTCTCTTCAGGAACTCAGGCCACTGACCCCTATGAAGGAAACATATAGGTTTACATCATTAACGGTCATAGGGATGATGAAAATAATGTGTAACATAGAGCCCTCCAAGGTATGAAGTTATAACAGAGTGATAGCTGAAATACTTTGTCGAGTGTGTGTAGAAAACAAGGAACAGTCAATCGAAAACCTGCCAACAAACAAGGAAATATAGTACAATAATATATCATCACTGAGGTAGGCATTCCCATACTCAGAATACAAATGAATCAAATCATAAATGAGGACATGTGAAGATCCATGTCAAGTAAGATAAGTCATGGTCACCAAACATACACTGTGGATCCATGCCGATATGACTCAAATCTGAACATAGCCACCAAAAATACATTGTGGATCTATGTGTTAAAGATTCAAATTTGAACATAGCCACCAGACATACAATGTGGATCTATGTAACAGTACACTAAATATACTCCAATGCAACCTGGATCTATCAGAAAATATCTAGGGTCTTCATCTCCACCACTCTATAGTATGAATCTAACCATGTGAATACATGTGCTGAAGTCGAACATGGTAGAAACCACTTGATTACCGGTCATTAGTGTATACCGTTAACAAGCGCGAGGGAAATCACCATTAATGTCAATGACTCCCAAGGTACACTAGTACAATCCAACGAATGTGAATTAATGAGTTGAAGTCGAACACTAGACAGAATC
>JASDQU010438080.1:6316-16610 GCA_032191745.1 Picea mariana
AAATTCTCAATTGCACATACAACGTACACTCTTCATCTTATATAAGAAAACACAAATACATATAGTATAAAGTCATGCCAACATTTGGACAATAGAATAAGATAAACACCACAAGTACATATAGTATAAAGTCATGCCAACATTTGGACAATAAAATAAGATTGTTGAGAGATCCTCATGAATACAAATAATTCTTGTGTTGCCTAAAACAAAGTTTGTAGTTACAAATAATCTTCGTGCTTATTAAAACAAGGTCATACACTTGCCAAATATATATGATGATCATGCACATATAGTTACCAAACATACATAATGACCATGCATAGATAATTGCAAGAGATAATAGTTAGAAATATAAAAGACAATAGTCATGCATTTTTATTTAATAAATATATTTTTGATTGATTTTTGAAAAATTATGAATCCTAACTTCACATAAATAATATTACAATATCCCTTTAACTAACATGTAAAAAAAAATTAAACACTTATGAATCTCAATTTCACATAAACATAATACTATGCCAAACATAAAGGGAGACAATTAAATTTTACACCTTTTCCTAAACATGATACCATCCTAATATAATACCTTACCCCTTTTAACATAAAGAAAAACAATTAAATTTTACACCTTTCCCTAAACATGTTACCATTCCAAGGCAATATCCCTTTACACCTTTCTCTTCCCTATTTACAAAGGAAACTTTTAGGAAATTTTTTCTAAATGACCATGGGGTAACCCCAAATATGGAAACTTTTTCTAAATGACCATGGGGTAACCCCAAATATGATAGTGTGATAGTATGCATAAATCAATGTGTTTACAAAGGAAACTTTTAGGAATTTTTTTCTAAATGACCATGGGGTAACCCCAAATATGATAGTGATAGTATGCATAAATCAATGTGTGGAAACTTGCTTTTTCTAAATGACCATGGGGTAACCCCAAAGATGATAATGATAGTATGCATAAATCAATGTGTGGAAATTTACTTTTTCTAAATGACCATGGGGTAACCCTAAAGATGATAGTGATACTATGCATAAATCAATGTGTCAGCATAAGTTATTGTTAGCCTCGTGGAAGTTAAAAATAATTTCTTTCATTATCGAGAAGAATACACTCTGGGGAGTTTGCTTCATCGTAGGGTTGGGAGTGTCTAAGATGCTTTAGTTCATCACTCAAGTGATGGTGTTTTTTGGGGTAAGTGAGCGTTGGAACGAACAAGTCGTGATAGTGGATTATACATTAAATGCCGAAGACGAGCGGAGGTTTCTTTTTAATGGGAGGACTTTCAATAGTCAAGTCAACACAAAGTCTAGCGAATGAACGCCGAAGATCATCTTTTGCTCACGAAGGCGCGGAAGAAACTGAGACAAGAAGAAGAAGAAGCAGCAGCTGCTCCTCCCCCTCGTTTCCTGCTAATTTAACAGCTTTATTGAAACTCTGTTCAGAACGCCTCCGATCTAGTTTCCATGCACAGAATACCGTATTGTGTTATGTTTTAACCCACACAGCGTTGGCCCTGGGAAGCCGTGGGATTAGAACAGAAAATAAGATGCAGGGTTTTATGAAACTTTTGGGGCAATCCAGGCTTTCTAGTCATTCGATTCCTTTGATTATTTTGGTGCTTTTGATCGGAATCAGTGGCTTATCTGACGCCAAGCATCCCCAGCCGAAGAATGTGCAGGTTTCTCTGCGGGCTAAATGGTCGGGCACTCCCCTGCTGTTAGAGGCCGGGTATGCTTATTCTCTCAAATATTTTTCCATTCAAACAGTACAATGTTACTCTATAAGCCTGAATATCACTTTTATGAAGATTCAAAACTTAGGCTATATTTTAACCGTAGATCAAGGATCCGTCACAAGGTACACCGTTTAGGCATTTTATCCTCAAGAAGGGAGGGAGTTAAATTTAATGAAAATCATACTATACTTTGGATCAGTTGTGTATGATGTATTGCGTTTATTTTTCCGTGACAAAATGTAATTGACAAGTGGGAAAATTGAACGATACAGCTGTTGGCACACAGAATTTGAGTCAGTGTTTTTAGGGCCTACAAAAAGAATAAGCCAACACAAGACAATGGCGAGTACCTGTTTTGGGGTCTGATTTTCTTTTACAAGATGCTTCCTTCTATCACTGTGCGGCAAGGTGCTCTTCCCCTGTCTGGAAATATTACAATGCAATGTAGCCAGCTAAGGACACTCTAAAAAAAGCCCTTTGTCTAAGAAGCTGTGGGTGGGGTATCTATTCTGCTAAAGTTACACAGGATTTGCACCTGACCCCAACCGGTTAAAGCAGCCCACTTGCACGGGCAAGATGGCCCATGTGGTGTGAAACAAGTCCCTGGGATATTCGAACCTTGGTGGGTGTATGAAACACACCCTGCTTTACCATTTAGCCATGTCCCTGTTGACATGGACCCTGTTTTTGTTAATTGAACATGATAGAGTCTTGAAATTAAATGATATATTGATGATATGGAAAGGGTGTCGTCAAGTATTCTATCCAGATTAGATGAAACTGATTGTTTTAAACTCAAAATTGTTGACGTTGGATGGTTATTAATCTATGCAGATAAAAACGAATCTTATTATATTAAGATCTTGATGCTGGATATTTTAGGACTGCAGTATTCTAACAGATTATTTTAGTATTTAGAAGTGCATTCCATGAAGATATAGCGCAGAGCGATCTACTTATGTATATTTTCTTTTCAGTATGCGTTTGCCATCCAATTTTGAGATGCAAGACTGCAAATTCCCCTAAGAGGAAAGTGGGTGTGGGATGTGTTGCTTATAATGCAATCCATTGAAGCATTATAATTTTTACTCTGTCAATTCATTTCCATTATTTTGTCCAATAATGGGTCCTCACATCTCACGTGCATACAGGAGAGTAGGGTTTAACAATAACACGAGATTGAGTAAGATGTCTTCGAAAAATAGTCGATAACAGTCTTTGTAGGACTTGGGAAGGCATATCATTGATTCAATTCTAATTGGAATGGAAGTTTTCTTTGGAAAATTTAGATCTATAATTTGAACATCAAATTAATTTAAGGAAGTGGTTGTTAGAACAACTTGGCTTTGAAAGTTGAAATGATATTTTCAGCCGATGTGTTTTCTTACGTTGGAAGTCGTTAACTTAAGCTTGCTAGGGGTGACTTTCATTTGTTTTATTATCATGAAACAAAAGTTAGAGAGTTGTCTTTCTTGGCAGACGATAGGGTAGTTGATAGGGGGACGATACTATTTACATTGTGAAGCTTGAAGAGCAATAGACTATATGCGTTGCATCTCCATTTGCTTTTTCATGATTAATGGTACTTGTGTGGTCTCTAAAAACTCTTAGTGAGATATAAATGCTATTTGTCGTTCTATCATACCTCTAAAAACTCTTAGTGAGATATAAATGCTATTTGTCGTTCTATCATACCCCTGCCCCTTTTTAAGTTGAAAATATCTTTCCTTTTATATTAATATGATAAAAGGGTGCAATGCTCTTTTATCATAATACCCACCACTAAGCTCTCCATAGGTGTGCCACCAACTAACCATAATTAATGACTCTTGTGGAAGATCTTGGCCACATCTAGACATAATCACCCTCTTTTATCATATTATCTACATCTTGAAGCATGAAGATCAAGAGACTATATACGTTGCATCTCCATTTGCATTTATACAATTAATGGTACTGGCGTGGTCTCTAAAAACTCTTAGTGAGATATAAATGCTATTTGTCATTCTATCATACCCCCCACCTTTAAGTTGAAAATATCTTTCTTTTTATATGAATATAACGAAAGGGTGTAATGCTGTTTTATCATAATACCCACCACTAAGCTCTCCATAGGTGTGCGACTAACTAACCATAATCAATGCCTCTTGTGGAAGATCTTGGCCACATAATCACCCTCTTTTATTATATTATCTACATTGTGAAGCATGAAGATCAAGAGACTATATACGTTGCATCTCCATTTGCATTTATACGATTAATGGTACTTGTGTATTCTCTAAAAACTCTTAGCGAGATATAAATGCTATTTGTCATTCTATCATCCTTCCTCCCCCTTTAAGTTGAAAATATCTTTCTTTTTATATGAATACAATAAAAGGGTGCAATGTCGTTTTATCATAATACCCACCACTAAGCTCTCCTTACGTGTGCCACCAACTAACCATAATTAATGCCCCCTGTGGAAGATATTGGCCACATCTAGACATAATCACTCACTTCCCAACCTTGCCAAGAGATCTTGACCTCTCAAAAGGTAGTAATTTGTAATGATTAGATGTAATAGGAAGACAGTGGTAACGATTAAATTGCAAATTTTCACTTGTCACTTATACATGCAGAGGGATTTATTGTATAAAGTGGTGTTCTCTATTGGAGAGATAAGATAATAAGATAATAAGATAATTTTATTAGTGTTTGATGAATGACCATAAATAGGTCAAAGGATTGCACTGTTGCAAAAAGCTCTATAGAAGAGGAAGATAATGGAAGGTTGGAATGGAGGAAGTATTAAATGTTGTGCTCAACTCCAATAGGATGACTAGCAAGGAGTCAACAAAGTACATGAATGAGAGTTGATAAGGGTAATAACCCCAAAAGAAGAGTTTGTGGAAAAATGCATGTCTTAGCTAAGGAGTTGAAGGAGAGAGCATAAGAACTATCAATTGGATTGGAATGGTATTTTGGTAGATGTATGTTGCGGTCCCGATACGAGCAAGATAAAAAGAAAGATAAGAGAACTTATAATTGTAACCATGCATTGGACTTGCGAGACAATAGAGGGTGTGCATTAAGATTCCAAGGACATATGTGCATCAAGCCAAGTGCTTTTATTTTATGGATAGCCTCTTATGTAAGAGGGTGTGCATTAAGATTCCAAGGACATATGTGTATCAAGACAAGTGCTTTTATTTTATGGATAGCCTCTTATGTAAATGAATAGTTATCGACAAAGTAACTTATATGTAAGAACAAAATATTAATTCATTGATCACTAACAAAGAATAACATAAATGCTAATATTAACATATAACTGTATATATTGTTCCTAAAATACAATAACGACATAAAATCTCATAGTGTGCTTATCATTTCCACCTTGCTCGAGAGAAAACTTGTTCCCAATTTTTAGATTATCATCTATTTTTAGGTGTTCTATTTATTGGAGGTGAGGGGGTAGCTTGGCAATCTTCCCCACTTAAGTAGCAATAAAGTTATCTTCTCGTGGATGTCTTGGTCTTGGAGTAGAGCAAATGCATTGCCCATGTTGAATGTGGATTTCTCAACGTTGTTAGTTAACAATACTGGCGATGATATAAAGTAAATAAAAAGTATGTGTGAGCACATGACTTAAAACAATAAGAGATCACAATAAAGATGTTTATAAGAACATAGAATGACTTTTGCATAGTTATAGACAATGCAAATACTCACAGACAAGAAAGGAAGTTTGCAAGTACAAAGGAGATTGCTGCAATTGTTTGTACATATTGTACACTCTATATTCCATTGTATACATATATGAGTACAAAATTGTGGTAGGTGGGGGTCAATGAAGAATTAGGTGGAGTGTTAGGTGAAATATACAAATATAAAATATGAAAATACAACCATAATACATAGTTGACTAAGTCTCATCATTTCCTCCTTGCTGAGAGGAACTTGTCCTTCATTGTCGCTGATGCTTCCTTGCTGAGAGGAACTTGTTCCCCATTGTAGCAGGTGCCTCCTTGGCGAGAGGAACTTGTCCCCCATTGTAGTTGATGGTACACCCTTTCTAATGCAGGGCATGATAATATGTTGGGCTATGTAAGCGTTTTGTTGGATTCATAGTACACATGTGGATGTGGAAAATAACATCTTTTGAATCAAGAGTGCGTGCACTAGGGGCAAAACATGTTGTTAGGTTGCAATTGTTGGAAGAAGAAAAACTTTGATTGTCCTTGCTGAAGAATCAAGTTAATAGTGGTTTGCTAGAGAATTGAGCTAAGTCACCTGACACAAAGACACGGGACATGGAGGACACGGGAATACGAGTATCTGATACGGACACGGCGACCCTCGAAATCAGGACATGGGGGACACGTTATATATATATATATATATATATATAATTTTAATATATATAAGACTATAAGTTAAAAATTACTGAAATAGACAAAATATTGATAGATCATAGACTATAGTAGATATTGATCAGTGATTCAGTGATACATCATGAACTCCAAAAAAGATACATCATACATCATACAAATCAATCAAACTCTAAACATCACACTCATAGATGATAGAACATAGACATATTGATAGTTTGATACGGTGATACGGTATACAATGTACATGATACAAATAACCCACATAACAATGAGCATTCAAACCATATTACCACAGGTTTGTCAACATGCATACACAGTGCTCAAAGGAAAGGAATTGAATGAATGATCCATGTGTTCATGTCTTTAATATGTTTGCACAAATTCTGTACTAAAACAATGATTAAGCCTTCAGATAGTGTTAAAATGAATGTGATATTAGCATTTTGAGTTAGGTCATTGCATCATGTATTGCATTGATTTGTTTCCAGAGGTGCTTTGGATGTTAGGTCTATCAAAATGTTTCAAGAAAAGCAATGGAACAAAACTGAAAATTAAACCATTCATGCGAACCCTTGTACCATTATCACAAGTTCCAAAGAGCTGGAAGAAAACACCTTGTGTGCTTATGTGAGTTTAGGGAGAGCTATTACAAGAATAAACTAGAATCAAATCATGTCAAAGAGTTTCCAATGACAACGCTATAAATGAAACCAGAATTAAGGTGTTAGGTCATTGGGGCTATAGACCAAATCGTTCATCAATATTCCTCATCGATTTGATTAAAATGCTTCTCAAGTTTTTAAATGTGTTAAAGTGTTGCCCACATATATGGTATTTAAACACAAATTTAGCCATTGTCCAAAATTGTAAACCCTCGTTACTAGCACCAGAAAATGACACGGAGACCTCACACATTCATGTGTCTAAATGAATTGAGGAAATTTGCATAAAGCTTCCAAACTCAGCCAGAGCCTAGAGGACTTACTTGTGAACTGGGCGATGGTTGCTGTCTGCCAGGCTGCAATATCCCATGGTGATAGTGAAATGAAACAGCTAAAAGACAAGGGAAAACCCCTTTTTAACCTCCCGCAGGCTCTTTTACGAAGGACACGTTTTTAGATGGTGTCCGACACGGTTTTAGATGGTGTCCCGAGGTGATGACACGTGTTGAAGCAGTGTCCGACACGGTTTTAGGACGTGTCCTGAGGTGATGACACGTGTTGAAGCAGTGTCTGACACGTACCGTAGCGTGTCATCACAGTGACACCGTGGATACAGACACTTGGCCCATAAGGGACGTGTCAGGTGACTTAGGAATTGAGTTGATAATGGTTTGTTGAATTATTTGTAAAGTAGATATGACTTCCATACCCTTGGATCAAGGTGAACCACAAACAGGTTGTTCTGAGAAGAATGTAACTCAATTTTCTTTGTGATTTTGATGAGTGAAGCCTTTTCTATAATTAGGGTCAGAGTTTTGACTTGGTGCTTCGAAGGGCAAGTCTCAGTTGATATGTTTTCCCTATGAAGTAGGTTGCTATAGGTTGGAAGGGTTGAGCATTGGAGCTTAACAAAGTGCCTTGAATTTATGGAGGTTAACTTGCTTGACAATCATCTCTTCACATGGCAAGAGAGCAAGAGAGGACACTATAAGTTTGAAGACTTTACCATCTTTATGTGGTTGATAGGTCTTATGGGAGCCATTAGAGTTTGCCTTGCAATTGTATAGCTAGTGAGTGTTAGGTATCATGTTGCAACAATCTAAAGGTGTAACATCATTATCGATTGTATCAAGGAAAGGCTCATTATCCCATCTGAGATGATATGGTTTGGAATGCGTTTGTTAGCTTTTGGTTGCTCTCAAAGTGTTTTCATCTAGCTAGGGGAGCGCTACATGTGATGTGGAGGGCTTGTGGTCCTCTAGCCCCTTTGTTGTATCTTGGTTGACTTACATTGGGAGAGTTTAGTGGATGTATGCTTACCTTGAGATCAATGCTAGAGAGGTGCACTTTGGGTGTATGCTTACCTTGGGATCAATGATAGGGAGGTGCACTCTTGATGTGGTAGTTGGCACACATGTGGCAATTTGACATGGGTGCTTAGGACATGTGGAATAATTACCTTTGAGGAAGGTGTTATGCACTTGGAGCTTGGGCACAGAGCCCTAGGAGCATTGGAGCCACCTTGCACACATGTTGAGGAGGAATGTTTGAGGTAAGGAGCCATATTATTGGAGGACACACCTTCTTGCTTAGAGGAGCGCTTGACATGTGGACTCCTAGACTTGGAAGGTGCACCACCTTAGGGGAATGTACAAACTCTATAGTGCCATGTGGCATTCGTGCTTAATGTAGCGCTCCACTTGGGGCTTTGTTGTTAACTTAGCCTAGTGTTTACTTGTGGACTTGGTCCATGTATTATTGTTTCCCTCCCTCATCTAATCATATATAAAGGGAGGAAAAGGCCTTTGTTATCAATTGTATATTGATGTGATAGTCGGTGTGATGCTAGCTATTGGAGGATCTTTGAAAAACAATTATTTACCTTGGTAACAAGGATAGTGCTTGTGAGAGGCATGCGCTAGGGTTCCTTGGCTTGTGAGATTGAAGTTTAGAGTAAAGCTTGTGAGATGCAAGTGTGGATTTAAGGGTTGGACAATTGGTGTGATGCTAACTTGTTGTTGAGCTATTGGAGAAACTAGTGTAGTTTGGGTGGGATGCCTTGCCAGGCCTTGTTGTTGTTGGTTAGGGTTTGTAGTAACTGTGGATGCCCTAGCTAGGGTTTAGGAAGCTTTAGAGAAGTCCTTGCTTGGGATAAAGTGGAAGGACTTGATGTACCAACTTTGGCAAAGTTGACGTAGTGTACTTTATCTTCATATTGTGAGAATAAGTTGTACCATTGCTGTCCTAGATTCTCTTACTGTAGGTCTGATTTTCAGAACTGGTTTTCATGTGTTTTGAGAAAGTTTCTTGGCTGTTTTTATATGCTGATTTATTGGGAGAGCAAGCTTGAAATGTTGACTGATTTGGCTTGCATTAGATGAAACTTCAAATCTGAAGTGTGCTGTTATATTTCTGTTGCTAATGAATGTAACTTTCAGATCTGCATGCTTGATTAGATTATGCCCTAAGGGTTGCTGCATTGATTTAGTGTTGAAGTCTTTGTGTTGTTTATCTACTTGAACTTACGTAGACTAGTGGTGGACACATTTGAGATATTTACAGGTGCACTTTTGAATACTTTAGTTCAACACTAAGGCTAAAAGTTCTATGTGATAAATCCGTGACCCCATAGAAGTGAGTTGCAAATTTTAGATTGGGAAAAATTTTGAAATTTCTACATGGAATCAGAGCTAGTTTCACTAAGATTGCTCTCTTGGTGAAGAAGGAGCTAGATATTTTAGTTGTTTCGTGCCTGGGAGAGGCACTTGACCTATGATAGGTTGTTGGGTATGAAACCCTAGTGTGCTTGGGAGAAGCACTTGAACTTTATAGGGGTGATCTATTTGATTTGTCACTGATTTTGCTTTGAGGCGTGCTTAAGATTTGTACGGATGACTACTGTTGGTCTTAGAGAGTGTGACAGGTTGGAAGGCGCTTTCAATTTCACTTTGGAAGTACAGTTTGCAAATGTTATTATAAGAGGTTGAGCTTTGAGAGAATGTTGAGAAAGGGATCATTGCACCTACTGATCTAAAATAGTTGGTCGAGCATAATAAAAAGGAAGCCAAGGCAAAGAGAATCATTCTTGATTTGGTGAAGGATTATATGATCACTGACATTGTTACGAAGAAGAGTTACAAAGAGATGTATGATGCTTTGATTGCATTGTACCAGAATGTTAACATCTCTAGTAAAATGCTCTTGAGAAACAAGCTCTCGACAATCAACATGAGTGACATGGATTCAATGGCTAGCTACTTGGGGAGAATAACGGAGTTGAGAGTTCAATGGGATACCATAGGGGCAAAAGTGGAGGATGAGGAGTTGTTGCCCATTGCTTTGAATGGGTTTACTTCATTTTGGAAACTCTTTGTAAGTTATTTGTGCTTGTGAGAAGCTACCATCTTTTGAGAAGCTTTGGGACGACTTTGTGCAGGAAGAGATAAGGTTAGAGTCCAATTTAACTAAGCAAAGTGAAGTAGAAGATCTAGCCCTCATTGGGAGG
>JASDQU010438080.1:16630-40582 GCA_032191745.1 Picea mariana
ATAGGGGCAAAAGTGGAGGATGAGGAGTTGTTGCCCATTGCTTTGAATGGGTTTACTTCATTTTGGAAACTCTTTGTAATTTATTTGTGCTTGTGAGAAGCTACCATCTTTTGAGAAGCTTTGGGACGACTTTGTGCAGGAAGAGATAAGGTTAGAGTCCAATTTAACTAAGCAAAGTGAAGTAGAAGATCTAGCCCTCATTGGGAGGATGAGGAAGGGAAGCAAAAAGGACCTTGGAAGGGTAAGAAGGAAGAATCAAGCCAAGGCAAGAAGGATTTGAGTCATGTGAAGTGTTTTAGGTGTCACTAGAAGGGACACCATGCGAGCCAATGTCTAGAGAAGAAGAAAGGAAAGGGCAAGCAACAACAAAATGTTGAAACAAATTGCAAGGAGTGCAGAGAGTGTAGTTGGATTGGACGATTTAAGAGTCCAAGCTTGAGATTGCTCTCTCCATGATCTTGTCTTTCAACGAACACTATGTCCAATGTTGAATGGTATGTGGATAGTGGGGCATCGAGACATTTAATGTTACAGACATAGTCTAAAGCTAAATAATAATAATAACAAATAAAATAAACAATAGAAGTATAATAATAATAATAAAAGTTCATATGTTACTTAAAAGACATGACTTTTTTAAAAGGCACCTGATTAGGAATATTTATATGAGGCCCCCACATTGGTAAAATCATCATCAATTATTCATTCATCTTATACATTTATATATATTTTTATTCTTCTCATATAATTGAGTAATGATCTTGGAATTTTATGCTTCATCTGGTATCAAAGCCTAGAATTTTCTTTTACCAAACTTGTTAATCTTGTTTTACTATATCGGTAAAAGTTTTTAACCGACTTGGTAAAATTTGTTTACTAGACCCAGTTAAAAAAATTTACCAACTTACTAAATTATTTTTACTAGATTTGGTAATTTTTTTAAACCAAAACTAGTAGACTTGTTTATTTATATTTTTATCCAACCTAGTGAAAAAATTCAAGAGCCAAACCGCTGTACACTCAAATTGCCAATGGTACCATCACCATTTTGTGGATATACCATGGATACATATTCTAGAGTTATAACCACCATTCTTGATTAATTTAAGAACCAACTCATTGAGTCAATAAATAAAGTATTTGAAAAAGACAAATATGACAAAGATAAGGAACACGTTGAACTGGAACCTACTCATGAAAAAGATAGTCATGGGGAGATCAAGAAAAATCAAGATGACTACATTCCCAATAGAGAATGTAAGAATGAAGAGACCAAAGTAGAGGATAAAACTTTTGACTTAGATTTCGACTTTGATCCAAATTGTAGAACCAATGGAAAAACCAAGTTTGAAAATGACAAGTCTCAGTGGAAAATAAAGGATACAGATCTTGATGAAATGCCAAAGAATAACATTGATGACAACAGAAGGCAACACAGATTAGATAATGGAAAATCACACTGTGAGAGGGATTTGGTGGTATGCCCTATTTGTCATCCTCTGATTTAGATCAAGGCACTTTTTCTATGGATGTTGGATGCTCTATTGTCATAGGTAGATTTGAGGTCAGGGAAATTGCAAGAAAGAGGAAATGTGCGTATTTAGATTATCATAGACAACAAGTGAAGAAAATACAAAGCAAAAAATTAGGAAATATCTTTACTCATGAAGAAGACCCCGAATTTCAAAAATCAAGGCAAGAAGAAGAACAAAAAGACATGGTAGAACCTCAAAAACATATGGTCCTGGTGTCAGCCAAGGGAGAACTGGATGCACCAATTTCCTCGGCAAAGGATGGTATCCTTAAAGTACATAAGCTAATCATTAACCCTTAAGCTATGTTAGATCATCCTCAAGGTTCAGATCAAGTACCTAAAGTAGATAGTCCATCTCAACAACTTGGTTGGGATAAACTATTAATAATAACTCAAATACTACTAGTCAGAGAATCATAGTCTTCAAGTATAATTAGAAGGGACGACTCAACAATAAAGACTATTCAAGAAAAGTCAGGCGCCATGGTTTGAGTACTCATACGTGTGGAGGATATACTCTGTGCATGTGCTTTAACAAAGGCCAAAGTGCTTGAGATAGTGTCACCAGGGAGACAAAACTTTACTCTGGAACCATTAAAGAGTACCTCATTGAATGGAAGAACCCTCCAGAGGAAGATGCGTATTGGGAGACAAAAATGTTCGCCAACAAAATCCTTTTTTACCCTTGCTTTCAGGACAAAGCATTTCAAAAGGGAAAGGTAATGTTACATACATAAAGTCTAAAGCTAAATAATAATAATAAATAACAAATAAAATAAACAATAGAAGTATACTAAACAAATAAATAATAATAATAATAATAAAAGGTCATATGTTACTTAAAAGACACAACTTTTTAAAAAGGAACCCACTTAGGAATATTTATACGGGCCCCCACATTGTAAAATCATCATCAATTATTCATTCATCTGATACATTTGTATATATTTTTATTCTTCTCATATAATTGAGTAAAGATAATGGAATTTTATTCTTCATTTAACTTATGACAAGAAGATCTTCAACAAGTTTCAAGAGCAAGAGGAAGGGATGCGCATGGAGTTGGGTGATGATACCACTTTTCTTGTGAAGGGATTGGGCTCCGTCTCTTTTGGAACACCTTCAAGTGATGTTCTTGAGTTGAAATCGTGTTTTGTTTGTTCCTGGTTTGACAAAGAACCTTCTTTCAGTTTCTTGTATGTAGACTTGCAGTGTATAGTTGCTTTTGAAGGTCGGCAGTGCACACAACACAATCAATGATTGTATTCGAGCAAGTTCGAGGACTTTGGCTAAAGGTGTGTGAGAAGGTGGCCTTTATAGGTTATTTGGTGATCTAGTGGTTCTAGTGCATAACAATGAGACTTCCAAGGCTTACTGGATCTACATTCTAACGCAATGAAAGAGAGTGGTGAGCAAAGATGTGAAGTTTGATGAGGATTTGTGGTCCTCAAGATCACAAGTATCTCCTTTAGTGATTAGAGGAAGTTAAAAGGTTGTTGTTCCATAATTTTATCTAGGAATAAAAGAAGACTTAGATCCAGATTTAGGTGAAGGGAGCCAAGGGAAGGATGCATCCTTACCCTCTACTTCAGCTTGCTGGAAGCCAAGATGGCTTACTTAGTGATTATAGGATGTGCAGGAGCATGCATGTGCTCTGAAAACTTTAGTAAGGGAAAGGATACCTCCTAAGAGATTTGCCAACCATGTTGCATTGACTTCTTCCATTGGTGAGCCTTCCAATTTTGCAGACATGTGTGGAGTGATGCCATGATGGAGCAGGGGTTTTGTGAGACAGTTCTAGAACTCTGGTGGGATCAATGATTGATTCCAAGACTGTAATAGACTTTCCTCATAAAGAGTGAGTGTTCGCTTTTGGTTGGTTCGAAAATGTTTTCACCTTGCTAAGGGAGTGCTTCATGTGATGTGGACAACTTGTGGTCTTCTAGCCCCTTTGTTGTATTTTGGTTGACTTACATTTGGAGAGCTTAATGGGTGTATGCTTACCTTGGGATCAATGCTAGGGAGACACACTTCTTAATGTGGTAGTTGCCACACATCTAGTGATTTGACATCTTCTACAATGGTGCACTTGTTGAGGAGGATGGGTGCTTAGGACCAATGTTATTAGAATTGGACAGGTTTTGGCAAAACCGGTCGATCCGACCAGTTTTAGAGTTGTATCGGTTTGATCGAATGTTCCAAACCGGAAAAGGGCGGTTTTGTACCAAAGCAATGGTTTCTTTACGAAACTGGGCATAAATGTCAAAACCGACAGGTTCCATATAAAACCGTACAGTACGTGATGAGGACCACTTGAACTTAATTTAAACAAAAATCAATAAAATTGAAAAGTAATACACTAAACCTAACCCTAGACCCCACCTAATGCTATTTAAATAAGAGCAGAGATTCTTGGGCCATTTAGAGCCTCTTTGTTGATGTATTTTGGTTCAGATATGAATTGTGTTACAACAAAATCTAGCAACCCCAAATGATGTAAAGTCCTAAGCATTAAGGGGCTAGTCTTGTGCAACATAGGAAGGCTATCCACTGTCACCTCAGTAACTCTTTCTCTCTCTTTAGGTTGGCCTTTCTCCAAATCAAGAGGGGTTATCCCAAAGTAAGATTGCTAAGGCTATGGAGTGGGGTTCTTGGGTGATATAGGAAGAGTAAGCCTTAACAAAATGTATGGTATGAGTATAATCGATAAATGAGTGGTGTGAGAAGAGAAAGGCGAAGGAAAACCCCAAGGCTAGTGCTTACCAAGCCTTGGGCAAAATGGAGTCAAAATGGCATGGATCTAAGAGAGCGATTATATGAATATGTAAAGCAAATAATGTTGGCTAGGTGTTATATTCTTTGCACGTGTGTGTGGGGGCGCATAAGATTTGACGAYTGCGTCTGACGATCCCATCACTTGTCGCTCTTTGTGGGCGTGTGCGCCGAGCGCTTTCTTAGGGGGRTCCYAGGGGGGTAGGAGTGCCCCCCTGGTTACGCAGAGCGTTGCTTAGAGCCAACAGGGTTCTAGGTAGTGCCCCAAAATYTTTTGGGCGATTTTTTATTTTATTTTAGCGTTTTATGCTATTTTTAGTGGTTTTCTAAAGTAATCCCGGATTAAGGGATKGGGGTTTTGGTAGCTGTGGAATACCTAAAATATTGTGTATATATTGTATTGTGAATGGTGAAATTAATACAATGAAGCATTGAGAGGTGTGACATCAAGGAAGGCTGGTTTTCTCCCGATTAAGGGTTTCCAGCRTAAATCTCTGTGTACTGTATGTGTGAGCCATTGATTAATTCTTGTTTTGCTTAGAATCTGTATGCATTGCATTACTTCACAAGTTTAAAACTTACATGTGGTACTAGAGCACGTTTTGGCTTCGGGGGACGCCTTTGTTGCTGAGGGTTTGGCTCGGTCTTGATAGATCATGTTTATCTTGGGTTTTTGATAAACCTGGGTTCAGTGGGAGCTTTGCGATGGTGATTTGTGTGTTGAAAGATAATGGAAAGCAGTTCTAGAATTGAGATTGAGAAGTTCAATGGTAAAAACTTTGAGCTATGGAAGCTAGAGATGGAGGACCTTCTTGTAGACAAAGAACAATGGATCGCTGTGGATCCTAGTACCTGACCCACTGGTACACAACCTACTGGTACACAACCTACTAGTACACAAACTATTGGTACACAAACTATTGGTACACAAACTACTAGTACTCAATCTACTAGTATGTTGAAAGAAGATTGGGAGAAGCTGGATAGAAGAGCAAGGAGTATGATTTGACTCTGCCTGGTCAGGAGAATCTACGACCAAGGAACTATGGGAAAAGTTGGGGAATTTGTATCAGTCAAAGTCCTTGGTAAACAAATTGTTTCTTCGAAAGAAGCTGTATCATCTTAGGATGGAAGATGGAGATTCTGTGAGAGAGCATCTAAATGCCTTCAATACTCTGGTAAGTCAACTTGGATTTGTTAATATTACGCTTGCAAAAGAAGATAAGTGTATTACTTTGTTATGTTCTTTTCCAGACTCTTGGGATAATCTGGTTGAAGCAACACAATCTGCATTGAAGTACGAGGATGTAGTTTCATCCTTGTTATTGAAAGAGATGAGGCGAAAAAGCCTGGATAGTCATAGCACATATGCTTTATTTGTAAGAGGTCGTTCCCAAGATAGAAATACAAATAAGTTCTGGGGGTGTGATCTAAATCTAAAGGTAGATCGAAATCCCTAGGAAAATCTTTGAGGAAATGTTGGAAATGTGGTAAAGCTGGGCATTATAAGAAAGATTTCAGGTCTAAGAAAGTTGATAATGTAAAGGGATCTGTTGATGCCTCTTCCATAGAGGCAAAAACCTCCAGAGAGGAAGGAGGTGATGTTTATCTGGCATCTACAGGTACACATGCAGATCGTGATGTATGGTTGATCGACTCAGGTGCATCATTTCATATGACTCCTCACAGGCAGTGGTTCAGTGAATATGAAAAGCATGATGGTGGTGATGTCTTCCTATGAGATGACTCGATAGCCAAAATCACGGGACATGAAAGGGTTAAGCTGTTGTTGAAAGATGGAAGGATTAGAATTCTCCCTGGAGTTTTGTACATTCCAGATCTAGCTAGGAGCCTAACATTTGTAAGTTGGATGATGCGGGTGTGGATACTTTATTGGGAAAGGGCACTTGCAAGATGGTCCGAGGAGCAATGGTGTTGATGAGGGGAGTTCGATGTGGAACTCTGTACAAGTTGCTGGGAAGCACTTATACTAGTGGGTGTAACAGTTCTGTTGTCCCTGAGCAGAGAAATAAAGAAGAAGACAAAATCCATACTGTCCCCGGAAAGAATACCATGTTATGGCATCAAAGACTGGGACATATTGGAGAAAAGGGTCTTCGAACACTACACATTAAAGGTATGGTTGAAGGTATGTCTAATTGCACCCTGGATTTTGATGTTTGTGAACATTGCATATATGGTAAACAAAATCAAGTAAGATTCCCATCTGGTGCTACAAGAGCAAAGGGGATCTTAGAGTTGATACACAGTGATGTGTTTGGACCTGTGCCTGTTCCATCACTAGGTAAATCTGTGTATTATGTTTCATTCATAGATGATTTATCAAGGAACACATGGATTTATTTTCTTAGGAAGAAATCTGAGGTATTTGATGAATTTAAAGAGTTTAAGGCTCTGGTAGAAAATCAGACAGAGAAGAAAATAAAGGTGTTGAGGACAGATAATGGTGGATAATTCTGTGGGAATGAATTTGAAGAGTTCTGTAAGAAGTGCGGTATAGCAAGGTAGAAAACTACTCCCTACACACCTCAATAGAATGGGGTTGCAAGCCAAACGTGAAGCTATCCCCAACAAAGGAGGTCACAGGTTCAAATCTCTTGTTCCCCCTTGGGGTTAGGCCTGCCATGGACATCAAGGCCAACGGCTTACCCCGTTTACCATCCACGAAGTGGTGAAGTACTCGGGGGTTTCCCGTGAGATATTACCTCGGAAAAAAAAAACAAAATGGGGCTGCAGAAAGGATGAACATGACGTTGATGGAAAAAACAAGGAGCATGCTTAATGGTGCCGGGTTAGGACAAGAATTCTGGGCAGAGGCAGTGGGTATAGATCACCCTCGTCAGCGTTGTTGGACAAAAATCCGCATGAGGTATGGACTGGTAAGAAACCCTCTCTTGAACATCTCATAGTGTTTGGTTGTGATTCTTATGTACATGTTCCAAAGGAAATAGGAGTAAGCTAGATAATAAAGCTGAAAAGTGTATCTTTATTGGTTACAAAGATGGTATGAAAGGTTACAAGCTTTGGAACCCAAAAACTAAGAAGACTGTTTATAGTCGGGATGTTGTTTTTAGAGAGGTTAAAGATGTTTCCAAATAGGAATTCCTACAAAGGCGAGAAGAACCTGAGAAAATAGAGTTTGAGTTGGATGATGCAAAATTCGAATCAACGGAAGAAGATGAATAAAAAGAAGAAGAACGTCATACTCCAGTATTGAGGAGATCAATGAGGGAAAGAAGGCAACCAGAAAGGTATAGTCCACATGATTTTCGTGATAATTTTGGGTTATCTGTTACTGATGATGATCCCATAATTGTTAGGGAAGCAATGAATTCAAAGGATACTATGGAAGAAGGCCATGGTTGAAGAGATGGATGCCATGGACAAGAACGAGGCATGGGATTTAGTTGAGTTGCCAGTTGGAAGAAAGGCCATTGGCAGCAAATGGGTGTTTAAGAAGAAGTTGAATGTAGAAGGCAAAGTGGAGAAATGCAAAGCTCGGTTAGTAGTAAAAGGTTATTCTCAGGTAGAGGGAATCGACTTTGGTGAAATTTTTTCTCTTGTTGCCAAGTCTAACTTCTATTAGACTTCTTTTATCTATTGCTACTGCTTTTGATTTTGAAATAGAACAGATGGATGTAAAGACAACACTCCTACATGGGGATTTGGAAGAAGAAATCTATATGAAGCAGCGAGAAGGCTTTGTAGTGAAAGGAAAGAAATAACTAGTTTGCAAGCTAAAAAAGTCACTATATGATCTGAAGCAATAACCTAGGATGTGGTACCAAAAGTTTGACACATACATCCTTGGACTAGGATTTGTGAGAAGCAGGGATGATCACTGTGTATATTCCAAGCAGGTTGGTAATCACCTCATTTATGTAGTGTTGTATGTCGATGACATGTTGTTGGTAGGAAATAACATGGATGTTATCAAGTTGGTGAAATCGCAGCTATCCTCCAAATTTGACATGAAGGATCTTGGTGCTGCGAACTTCATTCTGGGAATGGAGATTAAAAGAGATCGTGCAAACAAGAAACTCTGGTTGAATCAGAGAAAATATGTTGATGATATTGCATAGGTTTGATATGCAGGAAAGTAAACTGGTCAAGGTTCCTATTCCTGTAGGTTTAAAGTTATCTGCAAATCAGTGTCCCAAGACATAGGAAGAGGAAGAGGACATGTCCCATGTTCCATATCCTAGTGTGGTTGGTAGTTTGATGTATGCAATGGTCTGTACTAGATCGGACATTGCACATGCAGTGGGAGTTTTGAGTAGGTATATGTCAAAACCAGGGAAGGAGCATGGAACAACAGTAATGAGGGTTTTCAGGTATTTGCGTGGAACTTCTAGCTATGGATTGTGCTACCACGGAAGACCAGGATTGGATAGATTGTTGGACATACATGGGTTTGTTGATGCAGACTGAGCTAGAGGACTGGATTGCAAAAGATCTACAAGTGGCTATGTGTTTAACCTATTTGGAGGAGCAATTAGTTGGATGAGCAAAAGACGGGCCGTAGTTGCACTCTCAACTACAGAAGCTTAATACATGGCAGCCACTCATGCATGCAATGAAGTAGTATGGTTACAAAGATTGTGTTCATGTATTGGGTTGGTACAACAAGCAGTAAGGTTAGATTGTGACAGTCAGAGTGCAATCTTCTTGGCAAAGAACCCAACTTATCATTCAAAGACAAAGCATATTGATGTTCAGTATCACCTTGTGAAAGACTTGGTTGAAGACAAGAAGGTGTTGCTGGAGAAGGTTGACACTTTGAAGAATGTTGTAGATTCATTGACAAAGTTGGTGAGCTCCGAGAAGTTCTCCTGTTGTAGAGAAACAATGGGCATTGCTGCCCTACATTGTTGACTATGTAATCTTGTTGACTATGTAATATGCAAAGCAAACAAGTGGGAGAATGTTGGGTATGTGTTATATTCTTTGCATGTTTGTGTGGGGGCACATCAGATTTGACGAATGTGTTTGACGATCCCATCACTTGTTGCTCTTTGTGGTCATGTGCGCTGAGTGCTTTCCTACGGGGGTCCCAGGGGGGGTAGGAGTGCCCCCCCTTGGTTATGCGGAGCGTTGCCTGGAGCCGATGGGGTTCGGGGCAACACCCTGATATTTTTTTGGGCAGTTTTTTTATTTTAGCATTTTAGCTATTTTTAGCAGTTTTCTAAATTAATCTCGGATTAAGGGATTAGGGTTTTGGTAGCTGCAGAATACCTAAAATATTGTGYATATATTGTATTGCGAATGGTGAAATTAATACAATGAAGAATTGAGAGGTGTGACACCAAGGAAGGTTGGTTTTCTCCCGGTTAAGGTTTACTAGCGTAAATCTCTGTGTACCTATATGTGTGAGCCATTGATTAATTCCTGTTTTGCTTAGAATCTGTATGCATTGCTTTACTTCATTGGTTTAAAACTTACAAATAAGGGCTGCTATGCATGCCACAAACCAGCCTTAACTTGCTGAATATTAATGCAAAAGACTATCCTTGGAGAGCTACGAGTGCTACTCTAAATCAAAGCCATCAAGGTGATGTTATATTAGCTCAAGCAACAACCTAGTTTGTTAGATGCAAGATTAATAGAACAACAATGAATTTAAGAGGGATAAAATCCTCACTTTACATTATCCAAATAGTAGATGCTCCATTACAATGCCTTCATGACTAGTTGCAAGGGTTTCCTACAACAACAAACAACATGTGAAAGAATTGCAAAAAATAAAGCCTCACATAAGATAGATGCAATACCTCAAATCTTCCATTAAGCTTGCTAAAATGATGTACAATGTATAGCCCAAGGGAAGAGCTCCTCATAACTCAAAATCTCAATAATCATTACAATGGATAGAGAGCTCCTCTTTTATAGAGTGAGTCTTTTCCCTCATACAATAAAAAATCATTATCTTTCTAACTAAAAACATGACAAGTCAAACAAATGGTAAAATATTGGAGTAGTTAGATCCTTGGTTGACCAAATCAAAAGGCGAGTAGACACTAGTCTCTTCAAGACAACTCGCCCCATCTAAAATTAGTAAGTAGCATGAACTAAATAATGCTCATGAAGGGAGTGCACCACTAAAAATAGGTACAATACCAAGTCAAGATGCTAGATGTCCACATTGAATGCACCCTCCAAGAATGCATGCATGCAAGATATAATAAAATAACCTCAACATAGGAGGACGTGCTTCAAGGTCCACCTAGAAGAGCTCACTAAGTGTGCCCTCCAAGATGCATGTGTGATAAAATAATATAATAATTCTCCTTGGAGAATGCTCCATAACCACCTCCTCCAAGAATAGCAAGTGGTCCACAATAGTCATGTAAGTGTGCAACAACTCCATGGATGAATGTGCAAAGTGCGAACTAGATGGAGCGCTCCACAAGAAAGGATGTGATCAAACCCCAAAATAGAAAGTAGAAGTCTCCACAAGGGCGCCCTCTAAGACAATCTCCAAAAATAGGATGGAAGAAACCTCAACATGTGCGCTCTCTAAGAGAATATCCAAGAATAGAAAGAAGACCAAGTAGTATGCATGCAAAAGCCACTTGTTTGGTCCTCCAAGTATGCCACATGCCTCCCAATAAATGGCCTCCATAACCACCTCAAATAAGATAATACATGTGCCAAGTCAAAGAGGTGATGGTGCTCTCCAATGGAGGTCAAAAGATGCCAAGTGTAGCTGAAATATCCATGCAATAAAGATGAAATATGATTCAGAATGGATCATTATATAATTTTTCATCTATCTTAGTGCTTTCTGGGTGGAAAAATTAGAGGAATTGGCTTGCAAGGCCCATTTTAGTGGCAGGTCCCAGTTTGGAGATTTGTGGTCTGAAACCTTCCAAAGCCATTTCGAGGGATCAAATGTATTTTTTGCTGTCAAAACTTTGTGAGCATAGCTCACAGCCCCTTGATGTTGTTTCACATCGAGACCTTTCCAACAGTTCAAAAATCACCTCAATCGAAGCTTGTATGTGAAAGTTATGCCTCTCGCAAGTTGACCTATCTTGTTGACCACCATGGTACGAGTGGATGCCATGTCAACCCCCATTACTCACACATGTGGGGCTAGCCACATGTGGACTTTTAAGAACATTCTAGAAGGTCCATTACCTTATCATTAATTGTGGGTTGAGGATACAAAAACCCTAACCCTAGATGGCTATTGAGCTATGTTAAATACTGGGCCGCTAGGAAGAGAAGGGGTCCATTCATTTGTATTATACTTGTCCCATGGTTAAGCAGAGCATCCAAGGAGTGGGATTTGAGAGCATAACAGAGGTAGGAAGAAGAGTCTGAAGTTGCCATTCATGCCACAGATTCATAGGCAACTCCATAGTGAGTGCCCCTTTCTTTGTATTTTCATTTTCATAATTGAAGAAAAGTGAGCAAAGCATAGGGTTTTCTCCCATATCGGGTTTCCCATGATATATTTTGTGTTCAATTGTGCGCTTGGTGTGGATATTTTTCCTTTCTTTATTTTCGTATCCAGTTATTTTCATAAATCTGAGCAATAAGCTAGTAATAATTAATCTTATATCTAAGGAAATAAATTGCATAATTTAAGATTTTAGAATATTATAAGATTTGTTGTAACTTGTGATGAACTGTTCTAGTGGAATATCCACTATAGTTTATAGATCAGAGCACCTAGGAGAGGTGTGCCCTAGAAGAGCGTGCCATGTATCTACATCAACCACCCACAAATAATAAAATACTCTCCAATGAAGTGCACCTAGGAGAATGTGCCAAGGGTGGTTAGACCTCAATAATAAAATATTACACCACAACCACTTCAGAATGATGTCCAACCAACCCAAGAATGTGTGCCAACCTCTCCAAGAAACAATAAAATAATGCATGCATTGAAAACCATGCCCAAGGAAGGGGGCGCTCCATAAGAAAGCCTCAACCAACTACAATTAACCACTCCAAGTGTGAAAAGGAAGCCAATGAAGTAGGGTGCCCAAGCTATTAACCTTAATCTTGATAAATTAGGTTAATTTAACCATTGAATAGTTAAATCAACCTCAACATGTGTGCACAAAGGTTAATGTTGAAATTAAATCATAGTCCCCCTCCAAATAGTCACCAACTGATTAAATCACCATGAACATGTGTGTCGATGAAGGGTGTACTCTGATAAAGTGTTGTGCCATGTAAATAAAGATGTTCTCCCTAGCAAAACCCCACCATGATAATGACAAAACAAAATCCCAACCTAAGGTGCATTGCCACCAAGGGATTATTACATCAAAAATCATCATCCAACCTTAGGATAATTTTAGATAACCATCAAACTTAGGAAATAACATATCAACAAGGGCAATAACATCACGAAACACATTCCCCCCTAGGTGATGTCTAGCAAATGTTACATCATAAAGTTAAATCACCTAGGAAAATCCCACAAAGGCAACATGAATCATCCCACCATAGCAACATCATAAGAGAAGGGGACATAAAGAAGTGCTAACCCATACAATCATCAAGTATGTTCCCATCACACATCCAACATATGAGGAACATGTAGAATACCCCTTGCTAGTGACACCAACATCATACATCAACCCACCAAGTCACTTGGAAACATCAACAACAATGTCATGAAACATCTACCTCTTACCACCATCATCATTCAACCCCTTGGGGGGCTAGAACCATCATCCATATCCGAGATAAGCATATCAACCATACCATAATGAGATAACATGCTCCACAACCATCGAATACACAACCAAGGGATGATCAACAAGGCAAGCACATGTAAGAAGACCACCAAGCAACAAGCACAATCATCCGACCAAGGAGAAGTGAGACTCCACCAACCAAAGACCTCCATCAAATCATCCAATTCCATGAAGAGAAGGGGCTGCATGAAGATGAATCCCCCCAAGTTGGTCTAATAGCTCCAAGGAACCATCAACAAATTTCTATCAATGTGATGAAAATTACAATGTGGAACCTCTACAATATGAGTTGTAACAGATTACATTGAGTGCTATTTTGGTTATATGCACCCATACTTGCTATATGCATGAGAAACTTTGCATATTTGTGTATAATGGTTTGGATTCACATGGATGCACATGAATATATATATTTTTTCAAAATTTGAATATTTTATGTCTTTTTTGGTTGACCAGTTTTGTGGTCCAATTTTGTTTTCGGTTTTTGTCTTGTTTCGGTTTGGTTCTGATTTCTGGATTTGTCATGTCCCCATTTTTGGATTCCTTTATTATGCGGTTAGAGTCATTTCTGGAGGCTTGAGTCAGCCAAATCAGAGGGGTGAGACTATGTTATCAGTGAGCTCAGAGGGTTTGGATGAGTTTTATGGGGCCCAACTTAGTTTATTTACCATTATTCATCATCAGGATCATTTCTGCACAACTTGTTCTTGGTTCCGTTGCATTCTAACGATTTTTGTAAAACGAGGTTATTAATGGGCATATTTTAATTAATTACACTAAATGTACTATTTGGAGCTTCTTTCTTGGAGAAATACCTTAGTGTAATAGCTCGTTGGAACAAAGGCAAAAGTATCTACAAGATGGGGTGATGAAAAGTGACTTTCAGTGGTCGGAGAAATCAGAAAGACGAATTAATCACTTTTTGGAGTAAAAAGGTTCATTAAATTAATAGAGTGATTTTATGAGAAAATATTAAAGATGAATTAAAAGTCGCTTGAAGGGAAAAAGGTGAAAAGGGGTATAAAATAGAGATAGGGGCTCATTTTCTCTCATTATGCAGATTATGATATGACAATTGATCTCTGAGGTGACTTCATAGGTTCAGGCGAATCAGTGACATTGTGGATTCCAGGAGGAAGACACCCCGAGGTTGATTTCGGTGTTGAGAGACACACGGTACACCTTAGTCACCGGGAAGATCACTCAGATCTTCCATTGGTTTACAATGACAGATATACAGGTTTAGCAGCTAGGCGCACTTATCTAGGTTGAGGGCGTGGGGGCTGAGGTGAGACATTTGTTTAGCTTCTTTCGACTAGGGAGAATCCAGAGAAACCCTTCCGACCCAGAGGAAGGCAAGGCGCACCTTTAGAGAGATTTCTTGTCAGATTTTGACGGAGGAATCATCTTGAGCGCAACAATTGGCCAGTGAGGGCGCAACACCGAGGGAGACACTCATAGGGTTGCAGAGAGATTATTGGACCTGATCCGGGGAAACTCTCCCGACCCATTTCTGAGGAGGGCAGGGTGCACCTTAGAGAGATTTCTTG
This sequence comes from Picea mariana, assembly GCA_032191745.1. Lineage (NCBI taxonomy): Eukaryota > Viridiplantae > Streptophyta > Pinopsida > Pinales > Pinaceae > Picea > Picea mariana. The sequence goes on from JASDQU010438080.1 coordinate 31,225, forward strand.
TCAAATACTGATGGAGGAATCATCCAGAGCACAACAGTTGGCCAGTGAGGGTGCAACACTGAGGGAGACACTCATAGGGTTCCAGAGANCCAGAGGAAGGCAAGGCACACCTTTAGAGAGATTTCTTGTCAGATTTTGACGGAGGAATCATCTAGAGCGCAACAATTGGCCAGTGAGGGCGCAACACCGAGGGAGACACTCATAGGGTTGCAGAGAGATTATTGGACCTGATCCGGGGAAACCCTCCCGACCCATTTCTGAGGAGGGCAGGGTGCACCTTAGAGAGATTTCTTGTCAAATACTGATGGAGGAATCATCCAGAGCACAACAGTTGGCCAGTGAGGGTGCAACACTGAGGGAGACACTCATAGGGTTCCAGAGAGATCATTGGACCTGATCCCGAGAAACCCTCCCAACCCATTTCTGAGGAGGCCAGGGCGCTCAGTTTGAGATATATATAGCCAAATTCCGACGATGGAATCACTAGGGCACAACAATTGGCAACAGTAGAGGCGCAACCCCCCAGGGGATCCCATTCGGGGTCAATACAAATCAGTAGAGGACCGATCTTCAATCCAAAAGGCATTGGGAGTGTGTATGAGGTTAGGGTGCACTGTTTGAGACAAATTCCAGGCAGATCTGAGGAGTTTAGCCACCAGGGCGAACTTTCTAGTCTTGCAACAATTGCCATGTGAGTTGTTGTAGCATGCAACAATTCATATCGCTCATCCATTGATCCAACATCATTCTTCTGGTTTCGAGTATTATTGCTTTAGTTTCTTTATTGTATTCCAACGGAGATCCATCTAGCTCTGATCTAGCCAAGAGATTCATTTTATTTCACTGCATGTGGCATTGTATTCAGTCTTATTTCATAATACATAGATTGCAACTTTTCTATGTTCTTTATCTATTGCATGCTTGATTATATACTGTTAAACAACTGTTCCACATGCAAAATCACCATGCATGTTAAAAATGAATTACTAAACGCATCCAGAAACCCAAAGTGTATCAGTTCTGGCAGCAAATAATAGGCAGTTGAGGCATATATTCCGTTCTGCGGAATTAGGGATATTACAGGGGTTGACCGGTTCGATGATCGGTCTGATTTTGATAACATTGCTTAGGACATGTGGATTAACCACCTTGTAGGAGGGCATTATGCTCTTGGAGGTTGGGCATAGAACCCTAGGAGCATTGAAGCCACCTTGCACATATGTTGAGAGGAATTCTTGAGTTGAGGAGCCATTGTTGGATGATGCACCATCTTGCTTAGAGGAGTGCTTGACATGTTGGATGATGCACCATCTTGCTTAGAGGAGTGCTTGACATGTGGACACCTAGACTTGGAGGGCACACCACTTTGGGGGATGCGCAACCCCTATTGTGCCATGTGGCATTCATGCTTACTGTAGCGCTTCACTTGGGGCATTGTTGTTAACTTAGCCCATGGTTTACTTGTGGATGTGGTCCATGTATTATTGTTGGAATTCCTCACCTAATCATATATAAAGGGAGGAGTGTCTTTGCTATCAATTGTGTTGCGTTAGAGATGTGATGGTTGGTGTGATGCTAGCTGTTGGAAGATCTTGGAATAACAATTATTTACTCTTTTGACAAGGATAGTGCTTTTGAGAGGCATGTGCTAAGGTTACTTGGCTTGTGAAGAGTAAAACTTGTGAGATGCAAGTGTGGATTAAAGGGTTGCATAGTTGGTGTGATGCTAGCTTGTTGTTGAACCCTTGGAGAGACTAGTATAGCTTGGTGGGATGCCTTGCTAGGCCTTGTTGTTGCTGGTTAAGGTTTGTAGTAATTGTGGATGCCCTAGCTAGGGTTTTGAAAACTTTGGATAAGTCTTTCTTGGGATAAAGAGAAAGGACTTGATGTAGCAGCTTTGGCAAACCTGAGGTATTGTACTCTATCTTCATATTGTGATATTAAAGAGTTGTACCATTGCTGTCCTAAATTATTGTGTTGCAGATCTGATTTTCAGAACTGTTTTTCATGTCTTTTGAGCAAGTTTCATGGCTGTTTTGATATACCGATATATTGGGACATAAAGGCTGCAATGTTGAGGCATGCCTTAGATGAAGATTCAAATCTGAAGTGTTCTGCTATATTTCTGCTGTTAATGAATCCAATTTTCAGATCTGCATACTTAATTAGTTCATGCTCTAAGGTTTGTTGCATCGACCTAGTGTTGAAGTATTTTGCGGTGTTTATTTACTTGAACTTGCCTAGACTAGTGGTGGACAGATTTGAGATATTTGTAGGTGTATTTTTGAATACTTCAGTTTAGCCTGAGGCTAAAAGTTTTATGTGATAAATCTTGTGATCTCTTAGAGTCAGTTGGAAATTTCAGACTGGACAGATTTTTGAAATTTCTACAGTGGTGTGGTAGGAAGTTGTAGTGAGTCAATCAATTGTTAAGAAATCCGGTTCTTTTGGCTGCCGTTGTCCATTGTCAACTGTGTGACTTTTTATTTGATCTAGAAATTGTGAGTGAAGAGCGCTTCATTCTTGTTAGAATAGTCTTTGGCCATGAAAACCAGAGAACCAAAAGTGAACCCCCTGAACCCCTTAAAAGACAGTGACCCCTGCCATGAATCTCATAATAAACAGGAGAATGAAAGAAGTGTTCATCTATCTCCATTGATGTAAGGAGCATAATCTACAAATCTGTTCCTCCCTTGAAAGACGGTGGTGCGTCTCCACCCTCAATGTAGGAACACTGGAGCATCTATTCTTTGAAGGTAACTGCTTCCTTGATGAATAGAGCCAAACAGCTTTGATATGAAGAGAACAGAAAGTGAACCCCTGAATCCTTAAGTGATACCTGCCACGAATCTCATAATAATCAGGGTGATGAAAGAAGTGTTCATCCATCTCTGCTGCATGTAAGGAACATAACCTACAAATATGTTCCTCTATGGGAAGATAGTGGTCTGTCTACACCCTCAATTGGTGTGAACATACCTGAATCTGTCCAAGAAGGATGCAGAGGTCAGGCATCAAAGGATGATGTAGATAGCTTGATTGAACAGTGGGGCCCTCTATGATTTGGAGGAAGTGCTCAAAATAAAAAGCCAATTTGGGACTAAGGGGTCTACATGGTGCAATCCAGGAGATCTGGGTGTAGCTATTGTGAATATTGCTCCTGATGTTTGCATTAATTTCTTCTTTTAGAGATAGAACATGGGGGGGGGCATCAAGGGAGATCTTGTATGGGTTTAGATGATCAATAGAAATGTCAATAATCTCCAGAAAATAACGGGCCTCTACAAATCAACAAGGTCCAAGGAAGCTAAACTCGCAGAGGAGCAGAGGGCTAAGAAAGGGTTTCTGTCACAGGCTGAGGGAGTGTTTGCCAAATTCTCAAAGCCTCTTGAAGAGGCTGATGCCTAGTTACTGTGTCAAAGGCCTTCCAAAAATCAGCAAAACAACAGTAGACTTTGGAGGATCTCTGCCCAGTCTCCTCAATAATACCTTGGAGGGTGAATATGTGGTCTATAGTCTGGTAGCCTTTACTAAAACCAGACTGCCCTATGGCCCCCTTGTTTCAAGAGCCAAATATCAATTGCTGTAGCATACAATTTGGTGAAGGTGTGTCCAACTGTGGTGGTCTTGTAGTTGTTTGGGTAAGAGAGGTCCCCAGATTTATGGATAGGATGGATGCTCTGCTGGGACCAGGATACAGGAAAACCAGAGCAAACAACTTAATTAAAGAGAGCAGCAATGGGGTGAACCACGGGTTCATGCCATACTTAAGAAATTCAGATTGAAGGTCCTCTAAGTTGGTGGCTTTGCTAGTGCAGAGTTTACGGTTGGCATTTCTGATAAGAAGTGGCAGTCGTTGGAGGTTGGCCAGGAGTGACATGAGAGAAGATGCAGGAGTGAAATGGCCCTAAAGCCTTGTTTTTCAAGAGCCAAATATCAATTGCTGTAGCATACAATTTGTTGAAGGTGCGTCCAACTGTGGTGGCCTAGGGTTAGAAACGTCCCCAGATTTATGGATAGGATGGATGCTCTGCTGGGACCAGGATACAGGAAAACCAGACAAAACAACTTAATTAAAGAGAGTAGCAATGGGGTGCACCATGGGTTCATGCCATACTTAATAAATTCAGATTGAAGGTCCTCTAAGTTGGTGGCTTTGCTAGTGCAGATTTTCCGGTTGGCATTTCTGATAAGAAGAAGTGGCAGTAGTTGGTGGTTGGCCAGGAGAGTCATAGAGAGAAGATGCATGAGTGAAATGGCCCAGCTGCAAATGCAAATATTCAAGCTGTTAACCAAAATTCAGGAAGATGGGATAAATGAGCCCCAAGTGAATGCCATGATGCTGAAGGTTAATAATATGGATACAAAGTTTGAAGGACTATTGCTTACCATTAGTGTTGTACAGAATTTACAGGCATTGATGCCAAGGGAGTTCACATGACTGGTTGAGACTCCGAGAGAAGTCCCATGTGTGACTAATTGTGACACCAAAAAAATTGGTCAAGTTGAAGCAGCAGATAAGAAGAAGAGTCTAAAAGTTATTTATGTTCTTAAATTTTTAATGTTTTCAGATCTTTATTGTATGAGATAAAGTTGGTACTGAATGTAAAGTGAAGGCTTTGTGGGAGGGAGGGTGCAATTATAGTAGGAAAGTTGGTGACAGGTCACTTGGTCATTTGACTATCGATCACTTGGTCATTTGACTATTGAGTGCCTTAACCCAGGTCCCGCATTATGCTGTATCAGGTTTTCTGGGGGTTTCAACCCACTTATTGATAAACAGGATTTTTGTAACAGGTTGTAAGAAATTACAGGATATGAGGAGTTAATTGGGTTGGGCATGGGGGTAATGCAGGTTGAAACTCAGCCATATAATCCTTGATCTAACATAAAATCCTTATTTTTCTATAAAAGATAAACAACATATTTTTATATTAAATAATAAAACCTAATATTTTAATAATAGCATCTTAACTCTGAAATGATATAGTTTTAATATCAAACAGTACTCTTATAAGATTAGATAGTATTATTTGTTGAACTCAAGCATGAATAGCCAACCTCTACCAAAGGGGCATCAAGCAGATAAGCATATTGATACCTTTTCAATTAACCATGTTCTTTCACATTGAGTTTCCAAGACAGAAACAAACAAATGGCTGCTTGGTATTGTAAAGTTTAAACCGATGGTATTCAGATCAAATGTCCTGTGTATAGTCTGGTTTGTAGTTCCTAAATACATTTAGTCTTTTGATATCTGGTCTAATAATGACTCTACAAACTCTGAATGTATGCCTCTTTGTCTGTACCTTTTTACTTAATCAGGTTGAAAATTGAAAAGACAGCTTATTTAAAATTATTTATTGAAGCACATAGCAATTTGAATAGTTTAGGGGCAGATCTGTCCACATGAATTTTATTAATGGGATGACTATTTCTTTGTACTCTTCTGAACCTTGAATAAGTCTTCTCCCTTCATGAATTGTATTTTGGATGCTTATACATGGTGTGACATTCCAAGGCTTCCTGTTTTCTGCAGTGAGTTGCTGGCAAAGGAGCAGAAAAGCAACTTTTGGGATTTTCTTAAACAGTGGCTTGAATCTGACCATCATCTGGCATCCACAACTCCAAAAGATTGCTTTCAAGAGATTCTGAAACATGGAAGCTACTTTTTAAGTGGATCATTGGAATATTTCTTCCAATTATCTCTTATTCTTCGTTCAGCTTCTCCGAAATTGGTACTTTACCGGCAGCTAGCCCAGGACTCAGTATCATCATTTTCCCTGTCACACAAAGAAAGCGTGAACAGTGAAAATGTTTCTTACACTTATATGAAAGACATATATAATAAAGATCTTGATCGATGGTCAGTGAGTAGGAACCCAAATGCTCCCAAGGGAAAATGCTGTTGGGTCGATGTCGGTTCTACTATTTTATTTGATGTTCCTGAGTTATCTGCCTGGCTTAACACTTTGAAGACATTGTAAGTTACCTTTCTTTACTTTCTTAAGAATTGGGAAAAAGAAAAGACGCTTGAGCCAGTAACAGGCAGAATAACTGGGTAACTGTCAAGCTAGTATGAGTCTTACATTTCATGTATCTCCTGTAGCACCTTTGAAAGCTTATTCTTCATTACCACTCCTTGTTTGGCAGGTCACAAGATTCAAGGGAAGAACCTGAAATTTTTGAATTTGATCACATTTATCCAGAATCAAATAGGAGGAGTCCTGGAGCTATTTTATATGGAGCTCTTGGGACAAATTGCTTCTCAACTTTTCACTTGGCATTAGTTGAGGCATCTAGAAAGGTTGGTCTAGTTATTTGGAATGCCAAGTGTTTTATATTATGCCAGCAGCCACTTCTGTCAACTTTTGAGTTACGATCTCATTATATACAGGAGTAATTTTTAGGCTTTGGCCTCTTTATAGTGAAATTTGGCTGAAGTTCTTGTTGTTTTAAACTAAATAACCCAAAAATTAATCCGTTATATATAATGAGGTTATAACTCAAAATCAACAGATGTAGCATACCATAAGACATCTGTCCTTTTCTTCAGTTCTTTAGCAAAACCAAAAAATTACATTGTGTTTGATATTCGTGAAGTTAAGATGTTTCCTTCTACCTTTTTTCTGGACTTTTCTGTAATCTGGGTTTGCTTAATTTCTGTCTGTAATCAGGAAATCACAAGTACATGATTGATCAGAATGGTAACATTCTATGATCCCAATTCATTCAAGTATAGCGGCAAAAATATAAATATAATCAAGAAGCTGTGGTAGTTAAATAATAAAAACAATAAAGAATTAGGGTGCATAAAGTATGAAAGTATGTCACCATATATCTAGCATATACATTGAACACCTTGTTGACTAGAAAATTAGCTCAAGCATTGAATTGAATCTCAACAGTAGGAGTAAAGATTTTGCATCACCACTAACCATGCAACTAGAAATATCAGTGGAAACTCACCGAGATGCAATGGAAGAAGTTTTATTATCAACCCGATTCAATAGAGGGCACTCTCAAGCAAGCTTGCCAGAGTGTGGAGCAGAGCGGGAGCATCGGGAGCGTCATTTTCCAAAAAACCTCGGGAGCAGAGCATCTCGGGAGCGTTCTTTATATATATATATATATTGATATATTATATTGCATTTATATTCAAAACAAAGATGCAGAATGCCAAATTAGTTGTAGAATATATGAAAACATGCATTTGTAGATGAATACTACCTTACTATGATGTTAGAAATACCATCCATAGTACATTAATGATTATATTGAAACTTTGAAAGAAAGCATTATGAATAAACGAGCAAGAACATTTAAATGACAAACATAAATGACAAGCAATTTTCCATCATCGCTTATATTGGGATCCACATCTTTAGTACCATCCTTCATCCTTTGCCTCTTGTCTAGCCTTTGCCTCTACCTCTATCCTCTAGGGACATTAATTGAGACTCGACACCAACCAATTTTGATGAAACTACCTAATCCTAGTCTTAAAATATGGTAGAAAAAGCTTAACACATCTAATCAATGATTTTGGTTTGAGTGAAGGGTACATTTTTGCTAAGGCCATGACAGAGGAGTTTAACAATCAACACCACCAACATTGGGGTACATAAAGGGCTTGGTGCTCTTGATTAAATGCCAATCACATATCCTCATACGTGATAGAATCCAATGAAAATGCTGCAATCCCATCAATCCTGAAATCCTGAAAACTGTTAAGTCTACTGAATTTTGAATGGGATATGAAATTCTACTTTCTCCATATGAAGTCTGTTGAGGTTGGAACCACTCTCAAACATCCTGAAACAATAAATGGTAATGTTAAAGATTTAAGTAAAAGGATAAGAAGGAAAGGTAAATGAATGTCAACATTGAAGGAAAGATAAAAAGGAAATGTCAACTTTGAAGGAAAGATAAAGGAAATGTCAACTTTGAAGTAAAGATAAAGGAAATGTCAACTTTTACTTTAAGAATTTAATATTACCATTAGGGAGCGTCCAGGGAGCACCCAGAGAGCGCTCAGGGAACTCCCAGGGAGCGCTTTGGGAGCGTCCAAGGGAGCGTGGCGCTCCCAAAAAGGCAGGGAGCGTCCTCAAAAGGCCTGGAGCGCGCTCCCGGTTTTTGGGTGGGCGCTCCCTGGAAGCTCTTGCTCGGGGCGCGCTTCCTAGCCTGGGGAGGATGCTTCTTGCAACTATGCTCTCAAGCCACTTCGAGGGAGCAACCTCTCAGTACAAGACAACAATATATTTGAGATATCCCTCAATTACGTACAATGACTTTTAAGTTTTATATAGAGGGAGGCATTCCCTCATGATGACACAGAGGGGAACATGCATTCCCTCTGGATGACACATGGAGCTTATTACTACTAAGGTTAATACCAATCATCCCCTAATCTCTTAATTAATATATGTGGCCTATCTATACAAGATGGATTTTATTAACATTCTAGGCCTTTATTACATACTTAGGAAGGTATGTAACATACTCGTCTCGTTCAAATAGCTTTTCCCTCAAAGCTTGCCACTGAAGAAGTCCAATATGCACAAAATTAAGCTTGAAGATAGGGAGACAATGCACTGCAGTGAATGGTGTTGATACTGAGGCGAGACACCCACTGGATGTTGGCAACGGCATTATGCAGTGGTGTTAATGATTGCACATAATGCCAAAGTTGTGCTGGAATTTCCAACAACTGCTCTGCGTGAGGAGAAAGGAAGCTTGGTCATAGATGGTGCAGAGTGGGATGGATCATGGAGCAAAGTCACATAAACATAGTGGATTATATCCATATGTAGTAAGGTCATGTAGCACCTGATCTTTTTCTTCTGCATGGCCCATTACTGTAATAACCTTCTCAAGGAAGATTGGGTCCCAAATTTCAAACTTCTGACTTGATTTTAGATCTCCTTAACATAAGATCTGCAACTGGTTGAATGCCTGAATGTTTTAAATGAGCTGTCTGGGTTGGCTGGATCTAGGCTGCGGGGGAGCGCCCCCCCCTCTCATGCTCCCGCTCCCGAAGCACGCTCCCTAAGGGAGCGCTTAGGAATCGTGCTCCCTGCCCAGGGAGTGCAAAGGGAGTGCTGCGCTCCTTGCCCAGGGAGTGTTGCACTCCCTAGTCAGGGAGCGTTGCGCTCCCTGGGCAAGGAGCTTTACGCTGCCTGCCCAGGGAGCTTTCGCTCCCTGAGCGCTCCCTCCATTAAAAAAACGCTCCCTAAGGATTCCCCTTCAATTCGTGCATGTGAGGCAAGAGAGGGTATTTTTTTTTTTGTTTTGGGAGTGAGAGGGAACCGAGACAAGGTTCCATAAGAGAGGAAAAGGTATGGCTAGGGTTTCTAAG